>OX578150.1:127552420-127822420 GCA_951213105.1 Amaurobius ferox | reverse complement strand
TAAATAATTGTTTATGTTATTAATAATTATGTAATTTACTTTTATATGCCCATTTTAGGTGTGCATTTAGAAATAACTCTTTTCAACAATCCTTGCAGAATAGTCCATTGATGAGGGACTTTACTGAAATAGGCGGTGCCATTTAATTTACTATCATTTTTTTTAGTCATTTTTCTCAAGAAATTTAGTGGCAGATATAGATGTATAACTGGTAACTTTATTTTGGAGTTCTTGCTCTTTGAATGAAAGCCCGGTGCATAATGTGGTCATATTTTTTTTACTTTCCCTGCAATACATGATAATGTATAGGGAAAATATTGGAATCATGCCGAAAACCGTAACTCGAGTTTTCAAATAATCTACACGTCTTGGAACCTCTAGAATACGAAAAAACTATTTTTAGTATGACGTCTGCGCTCGTGTGTGTGTCTGTCTGTCTGTCTATGCAATATATGTATCCACTTTAACTCAAAAACTAATTAATCGAATTTCATAAAATTTGGCAGGTAAGTCACTTGGGTGTGATCCTGGTGCTGATGTGTTTTTGGTACGATTTGAAAACAAAAAAAGAACCCGCCTTGTTTTGCAAAATGGCCCGCAAAAATCTCATATATCCACTCTAGTTGAAATACTAATTGGCCAAATTTCACAAAATTTGGTAGATAAGCTACTTGTAGCTGGTGCTGATTAGATTTTGTTAAGATTCGCAAAAGAACAACCTGCCTTTTTTACGAAATGACCCACAAAAATTGCCAATATATATATATATATATATATATATATATATATATATATATATATATATATATATATATATAAGACTACGTACTCTCAAATGTATCAATTAAATGCTTGTTTTATACGTAATTTTTGACGAGGAAAAAAATAAGACCAACTCCATTACACTATGACTAACCGTTCTCGAGATATTTGAGATTTTTCGCATTTTTGTTAGGCCGTCTTTGGGGAAAATGCCCAGTTACAAAATAAAAAAAAATATTAAATTAAAAATGCAAATTTAGTGTCATTTTGTGCAATTAAATTCAATTTAATGAATTACTAAGGAAATAAAGAAAAAATGCATTTGTTTCTGCAGGGAAAGTCAAGTGTTGCCCACATCAGATTTTCTTCTTTACATATAGGAATTAAAATATTTTGTTAGTAATATGTAGAATTGATTTTAATATTTTTTTCGACTTTTTTTAACTTTTAATTTCCCATTATACGAGAAACCATGATTTTTTACCGGAACATTATATTTTTTTGGATTCCTGCAACCAAGTTTGTAAACTTTTTTCTCCTCCTTATAAGTTAATTTATAAATATATAATAACTTAAATATTGATCTTAGACATATATAATAAATTACAAAGTTGCGTAAAAAAGGGTACAGAATTTTATGAAATCGATAAAAATTTTCAGGGGATTAAATTTGAATAAACACAAAATTTAATTTTTATACGGCCCCCGTACAAAAACATTTCCGATAAGTAAAATGTGCTCCAAACATGAATAAGGTGATGTACAAAATTTGAGCATTTTATCATAAAAAGTCCCAGAGATATGTTTAAACCAAGTTGGTGAGAGATTAGAGATTAATCACAAATTAAAATGTAAATATATACGCAACTTTGTAATTTATTATATATGTCTAAGATCAATATTTAAGGAATAAAAGCCGAAGTCAATGTTTTCGGGACACCATATATAGCACGAATTCAGATAAATTTATAAATAAAATTGCATAAAATTTTAAAAGAAGTAGCAAGTATCCTGAAATAGGCTGACGTTGGCGATAAATTTGGCAAAATATCACCAATTTGGTGACTATTTGAAAATGTTACTAGATTTACGAAAATGTCGCCAACTTGGCAGAAATGGCAATTATCATAAAGGATACTAAAATTGATTAATATTCAATATCCTGGAAAAAATAAAACAATGTCTTTGATAATTCCTATTGCTTTGGAGCAATTAACATTATTAATTCAAAAATAGTGAGTTTCCCTATATATTTATGAGACATATACGTTTTATTAAGAGAGAGTGTCTCAAGTGTCGTAAATGAAGTGCGTTTTTAGGGTGTTATATGTATCTTTTACATTATTAGTTTAATGTGAAAGAAGTAACTAAAGTCATTGCATTGTGTAGAGAAAGTCATGTGCTGTCCCATCAAATTCATTTGTTGCCAGAAAATTGAAGTAGACCCATGATTCATCAACAGTTTTACAGTGTGTTTTTGCACTCAGCCGTATGCTTAGTCACAGTATTATGTTTTGTTTTTGTTAGGCTTACATTTTTGTTTATTATCTTGTTTACAGTTGATACAGAAGTATCTAAAAACAGTGCAATTGTTCTTCGAGTCGATAAATTTTCTTTTAAGACTAAAAACCTTGCTTATGAAATAGTCGTTGAAACCTTCATTGGATATTCATGTTACTTTCTTTTTCCGGTTCACAAAGCCATTCGATTCATCGTACAAAAATCGTCAAGCATTGGTGACGATTTTTTTTTTGTTGTTTCAATATTTATATTAATACTTATTTTGCATTTAAAAATGCTAATTCCACGATTTTCATAGAGATTTTTAATTATAAAATAAGAATATTCCTCTCCAAAAAGAGCAAAACTATGATCTTAGTTCAAGAGCTCAAATAATAATCTAGTGCTAAATAATATTATTTTGTATTGTTTAAATTTTAATTTTTTTCCTGGTGGTTATTTATCAAAGCCATTCCAAAAAGCAAAACTATGACTTTAGGTCCAGAGCTCAAATAATAATCTAGTCTATGAGTGTCGTTCAGGAGAGAGCACCAGGCGCCTTTAATCTCCGGTGTCAATATGTGGTTCTTATCGTCAAACTGCGACATTAATTCAGTGAGAATAATCTAGTACTAAATAATATTATTTTGTATTGTTTAAATTTTAATTTTTTTCTGGTAATTAGTTACTTATCAAAACCATTCCAAAAATGTATAATCATTCTTTTGTATCATATATACATACCACTTTTCAAATTAAACATCGCATAGAACCACACACATACTCAAATAAAAGCAAATCCATTAAGAAATCAAATTTATATCAATATTGATGAAACGCATAAAATGATTTAATGCTCTTTCAAAACATTCCAAGCCAAGCTGAAATATTTATAAACATCAAAACGACAGTCTCAGCTTTACTCTCTCTCCGACTCGAAATTTTAAAAAATAAATATAAGCAGACATTAAAAATTTATTTCTCGTATTTAGAAACTACTCTCGTATTTAGATATTGAGATTGCGTTGTGTTGTAATCCGGAGGGTGTAGAAAATAACTTCAAATATTTTTTTCAAAATATAATCAGTATTTTTAGCTGACATTTTATTTTGATTAAGTTAAATTAATGTGAAATGAAAATTAACACGAATTAAGCCAACACATGACTTTATCTACTATCAAATCTATTTCTATTTTTATTTTTACTTTCCCTACATACATAGTGTAATAAGAAAAAATATAATGGGGGTATAGTATATATAGGGAAAGCATTCTAATCGGGCCGAAAATTGGAATTCGAGTTTTCGACGAAAAAAAGCGTCTTAGGCATCACTGAATTCGAATCGAACATTTTTAAGGTGCTCTTTGTTTGTCCCCACAGGGGGCCCGTCACAAGATGGGGGTGTATGGAATTTTGCTTCCTCATAGCCCTGATTCTCCTTTTATCTGTGGGGTAAATAAATCTGTGGATAGGCCAGTTGCTAACGGGGATTAGTCCTTGAAACAGACGCTTCCAGGTGACGGAGAGAAGCAAGCCCTTTATGGCCTGTTTCCAGATCCGTCGGCGACTGGGTTCTTGACTTGGCGGATTGCCTTCGCCCTGCCCGGTGAATGGTTCCGCTGACTCTGGCTCCCCTGGTTGTCGGTCTCCCTGGATGGCGGATCGCTGGATGGACACTCTTTCCCGCTCTCCTCTTAGTGGTGTAAATCATTAAAGGTCGTCACGGTGTTTGGTCTTAATCTGTGTGTGCGTATGTTAGTGGGTGCATGTTCGTCAGTTTGTAAACGCGATATCTCGCAAACAAATGAAGCGTTACGAAAATAATTTAGAACGATTATTACAATTGTAGAAGACCTGAACCCTATTGATTTTAAACGCAATCGAATGATCGGACATCACATACTGAAAACGAAGCCAAATATTGGACTCATCTTTAATTTATGGTTGTTTTTAACTTATACAACAATGGAAAATTCTGGAGCTCTGCGGTGCATATGGAATCACATACTAAAAACGAAGCCGGACATTGGACTCATTTTTAATTTATTTACAACAATAGATATTATAATACACATCTTTTTGTATTCTGGCTACAAAGATAGTGATTGGGTATTGTTTTTTATTTTAGTAAGATATCCTATGAATAAACCCGTTTTTTAAATTACTTATGGGCAAAATGCCCGCGAGCCTCATCAGTATTATTACATTCCCTGTTATGTATAGGAAAAGTATTAAAATGATATCGAAAATCCGAATTCGAGTTTTCGACGGATCTGCTCGTTTATGGACCTCTAGAACACGAAACAACTACTTTTAGCGTGACATCTGTGCGTGCAATCTATGTATTCACTCTAATTCATAAACTAATTGGCCACATTTTATAAAATTTTATAGGTAAGACACTTGATGGTTCTAGCCCTAGTGCTGACTAGATTTTGGTACAAATCGGTATAAAATAACCTGCTTTTTTTTTTCTTTTTGCTAAATGACTCGCAAAAATCGTATGTACCCATTCCAGCTAAATAACGAGTTGACCAAATTTCACAAAATTTAGTAGATAATCCACTTTTGGTTACCCTGGTGTTGATTAGATTTTGGTATGATTCGGAAAAAATAAAAACCTGTCTGTTTTTGCGAAATGGTCAGCAAATATCGTCAAAATCTAAAATAAAAGACTGCAAATGCTCAAATGTAACAATTATATGCTTGTTTTAAACGTAATTTTTGAAGATAAAACGAATAAGACCAAATACCATTACTCTAAGACTAGCCGTTCTCGAGATATTTTTTTCTGCATTGAACCTACGCCCCTTTGAAAATACGTCCAGTTACCGAATGAAACCGGAAACTGAATTTAAAGTGCAAATTTAGTGTCATTTCAAATAATAATAAGTGTTATTTTGTGCAATTACACTCATTTTATGTATTATTACAGAAATAATAAGAAAATGATTTTGAGTCTGTAGGGAAAGTTATGTGCTGCCCACATTAGATTTATTATTTCAATATGAGCCGTCACCTCATACATTTGAGCTCGCGAATAATAAACAGTTCTTTATTCACTTACAAATTACTTACTGATCACAAAATTTTATTTGTTCGGTTGAAACAATATATTCATATTCACGAACAATGTTTATTGCAATGCTGTTTAAAACACAATATAACAATCATGGGCTTTTCGGATTATTTTGTTCTAGTATGCCGAAATCGATATACACTGACGTTAGCAGTGTAAGTTGATATTGATTGATGCATAATGAAAGCTCGAGATTTAATATTGTGTTTGAAGTTAATAGATTTAAGGGCTAAGGTTTAACTTGATTGTAAATGAATACTTGATATTACTTGTGTGATTAATAGCCTGGGGTCAGGAAGAATTATTCTGGCTGAAATCGAGTTAATTCATTTGAAATCAAATTTGGTTTTAGGCTTCAAGGAGTGTGTCCACAGAAAGCACTATTGGTGAATTGAAATGCTGCTGGCACAGAAAGTGTTGCCAATTTTGCTCAAGTTTTACTTAAAATGTAAATATTTTTAATTGAAATCAAACATGCATTTCGCTAATCTAAATAATATGAACTGAATTGAAATGACTGGTTGGATGACATATCAAAATTATCGAGCACTTTCACTTTAACTGGAATCTTATAATTTTGACGTCATTCAATTTGTTTCAGGTTTGAGACAAAGGGAAGAAAATTTAAAATTTCAAAAATTTGAATTAGGGGTGACGATGCGAAGAGATTATAAAAGCACTAAAAAAAAATAAATAAAACATTTTCAAAATTATCGAGCACTTATACTCTTGCTAGAATGTTGGCTTTGACGTCATTCAATTCGTCTCAGTTTCGAAACTAAGGGACAAATATATAAAATTTCAAAAAATTGAATTAGGAGTAATGGAGTGAAAACATTACCAAACCACTAAAAAAAAAAAAAAAAAAAAAAAAAAATTCAAATTTATCGAAGACTTCCATTCTTGCTAGAATCTCTATTTTGGTTTTATTCAATTCGTCTCATCTTCCAAGTCAATGAAAAAAATCCATTTCATAAAACCAGAATTAAAGGCGACGATATAACGGAATATTAAAAAAAATTCAAAACCTTCTTTTGCTCAATTATCGAGTACTCTCAATAGTATCGCTAGAATTTCGGTTTGGGTCTTATTCGATCCACATCAGCTTTCCAAATTAACGAAACATTCGAAAATACCCAAAATTAGAAATAGGAATGACGATAGAAAGGGACTTCTTTTTTAACTTACACAGCTTTGCCTTTCAGAAGTAATCCTGATTGAAAGATAGCTGGTAATATGCATTTCAACAGTTAATATACTCTATAACAAAAAAATCGATGCACCAAGAAATAGTTGTCCGATTATAATAAAATTTCGTATGCAAAGACATTTTGAGCGAATAAAATTTGGTGTCTAATGAACAAATAGTGGAAGCTCCAGCGCATCAAAACTGCGCATTCAGCAAGTGTATATCTGGGCAGGTGTATATCTGTAGGTGGGTATGGTCTGGGGTGCCATCTCCTTTGATAGTCATTTTTGGCACACTGACAGTACAACGGTACGTAGTCAACATTCTACTACCAGTTGTGTTACTGTTCCTTTTGCGACACCCCGGACATACTTTTTAACAAGATAATGTCCGGCTGCACACGGCAGGTGTTGCTATGAATTGTCTTCAAGCTTGCCCAATACTTCCTTGGCCAACTAGGTCTCCTGATCTCTCTCTCATAGAGCACATTTGGGACGTCATGGTAAGGAGATTGCAACCATCCCGGAATGTTGAAGATTTAGCCCGACAGTTGGAGACAATTTGGCAAAACCTTCCGCAGGACACCATCCGTGAACTTTATCAGTCTGTGTCACGCCGGGTGACATCTACCATCCAGGCCAGAGGTGGACCAACGCCTTATTGACTTCCTCCCTTTGTATACGGTCAAACTGTAAATCATTAAATTGTTCTGAAATGTTATTCGTTTCTTTTTCTATGTATGTTCTTCATATCCACCAATTTTTATCACAATCGGACAACTCTTTCTTGGTGCGTCGATTTTTTTTGTTATAGAGTGCATATTGGAAACTGTTCTAAACCGCCCACTTTTAATCTGCAGATCCGAAATGTTAAAATTTTTAAGTGAAAAAATGTATTTTCTTCTTAAGGCATTATAAAAAGTGGGTATATATATATATATATATATATATATATTTTATTTACAAAGTGTAATGGTTCATCCACAATTAATCACTTTAATACTTATTTTATATTATAAAATGCAGAAAAGATTTTTGACTTGAAATCCAGTCAAACTTTTGTCATTCAGAAATAAAAATTTAAAAAGGTCATTAAAATAAAATCGATTAAAAATATGAAATGTATCTCGCACATTTACATTGCATGTCCCTTCAATATGATTAATGTGATCTGGGGATTGTATTACTACCATTTTTGCTTCAAGTCAAGTGTTATCTCAATTCGTATAAACAATGAAAAAGCTTACAGAAAATGTTACAGAAGTTAGACAATGCTGAAACAAACAAAGTTAGACAACACTGAACCAGATACAAAGTTTTAAGATACAAAATAACATTGTTACTTACCGGGCGCTGTTTGCCAGCTAAGGCCGCCCACGAACATTTTCCTGAAATAAACCAAAAAAAAATTCTCATAAGAAAAAAATAAACACACACACACACACACAAATGAAATCTTCTGAAATTAATAAATAAAAATCGTCAAAATTAACCACAAACCCTTCACAAAGGGATAAAAAGCAATGCAATTTTTATTTTTTATTATTTTTCAAGAACTCTTAATAAAAAAAGATTCACTTCTAAATCCAGACGATTACAGTGCCAATCACTGCGTATACAATCGATACAGAAACGCAGCAAAAAATAAATAAAATAAACAGTAAAAGAAGCAAGCTAACAAAGAAAACGCGGCAGCGAGAGTGAGAGAATAACAAATAAACTAAAAAATTCGTCAAAAAGAAGTGAGGCCAGATAAAAATCTTCCAACTTTAAAACAAGCCAGTTCTTTTATATATAAACAGTGGGGGGATATTATTTGTAGCTTGTTCGAGAGCTTTGAAAAATAAAATACAAATAATCAAGGGATTAAGTATTTTTTTTGCGTGTGCTGAAGCGGCTCTTGAAATGACAGTTCGAAAATAGTGCAAGGTCTTGATAATGATTTTTCTACTTCCTCATTTGAATCGGATGATTGTAATGAGTCAATGGACAAGGCATTGTCGCGACGCCGCTGGAATAAGTAAAAATTTAAAAATTTTCTGTTGTAATTCACATGCAGAGGTACCCAGCGTTCGTTCGGTATTTAAGCAGGGTATCAGAGAACGTGATCAGCCAGGCAAATAACTCGATAAGTATTAAGAGTACCGTATAATATTTATGCAGGTAAACAGGAAATCCCTACGACACTGCACGATGAGACAACCTTTTTTTTGGGGGGGGGAGGAGGGGGGGGGGGGTTGACCGTCCATTTTTACTTTCTCATACTATGTAATATAGAATAGCAAAAGTATTGTTTTCACGAAACTTTTCGAATTTGATATTTTAATGCCAATATCAAAGACCTGAACAAGTTTCGACTATTTTTGGAGTTATGTCCGCCTGTCTATGTCTGTGGTCGATTTCTTGTGCACACGATAGCGGTTACAAATATTAATGGGCTTTCACGAAACGTTGTACCCGGCTTTGCTATCGAAAAATCTTGAACTAGATAGAATTTGTTTTAATTCCAGCGAAAACTTCGAAATTTATTCGAAATTATATATCTTTTAAACATGGCAGCATAGGATAAAACTTGACATAATCATGCATAAAAAAAAGGTTATTTATGGCGCAATTATCATGAGACTTCATACTTTCAAGTATTGTTGTGAAAAATAACCGGGTTACATTTCTTTTTTAATTACGCGTGTACAAGTATGCATCGTTGCTGAAGGTGAGCATTTTGTATTTATGTATAGCAGCATTCATTTTATTCTATTGCATTGTGTAAATATTACATTTTTTAGGAGGGGTTACATTGTATACACTATTTTCCAGGGTTCTTTTACATTTTTGTGGGGGGAGGGGGGGGAGTTAAGTACAAAAATGTTTTATGATAATTTTGCAATGCTCTACAAATGCGTAATTGACTATTTTCCCCTATCTCTAACAGGAAAAGAGACAGCGCCCCGTTCCTCGCTGAAATAGGGAATCAGCCCCCCACCCCAAAGCTATCTCGTCGTCTAGCACCATTGGTGTTTCCTATACGCTTGTATAAAAAATATATAAGATAACCTTAATACTCCAGTTATTAGCCTGACCAATGTCTTTCCTTGATCCCCTATGCAAATTCTAAAGCCATCTGGAATCACATCGCTATGTAAATACAGTAAAATCTGTCAAAATTACAATAATGCGTGAAAGAAATAATATAAAAATCCATTGCTGTCCAAATAATTTGAAATAAAAAGGGCGAAATTCCGTTTATCCGGCATCCAATAATTCGGCACGTTCAGTAGTCCGGCATTAGAGTGTACCGAGATACGTTTACCGTAATAGAATAAATAAATGATATTATATGCAGATTTCTATTCATTGAAGTTTACCTTGTAATTTTTTAATTTATTTAAATGTTTTTCTTTACTCGCTGTGTAGTGTAATCCAGTCTGTATAACGTTTTAGGCACATAAATATCACATTTATTGTCCATTAATTATGTCTTAAATTAATGTTTCCCATATATTTCAGTTTGACATCCGATAAATTTTGTGTTAAAAGTCCCGAATGTGCCGGATTATCGGAAGTTTACTGTATTTCGTTAGAAACAGTATGAGCAATTGAGTATTTATTTATTTCATTTATTTATTTTAAAAGAATTCAAGCTACGAGACAAAGTCCCAGTAACAGCGTGCAAGATAAAATACATTGCAAAATATACAGATTAAAATATAATAAAATACATTTAAATGCAAACTATTGACAACAAATGATGTTGCTCACGAAGTATGAACCCGATTACACGGCAAAAAGCAGCCTTCTTCTTGACAAAAGAACAGAGCAACCATACTACCATACGCAAAAAATAGAGATGCCTTCTTGACTATGGTGGTGAGGTTGCTCTTTATTTTCATCTTGAAATTGCTGCTTTTCGTCTCCGAAACAAGAAGATATTTTTAATCAACCGCTTACGCTGCTATTAAACATATTTTTATTTCAGACGTGTAAGTTTATGGTAGAAATTCTTTATATACCATGTGGGTAGCACGTTTGAGCGCAATCTGGGGGGCTCCGGGTTCAAACTTCGTCTTTGAAACCGGTTTATAGTTACAGTTTATAGTTTTCTTTTTCTTATATATAAAATTAGGCCGGATACTCCACAATTGGAGCCCGAACTCAAATATAGTTTGAGAGAACCTGAGAAGTTGAGGACTCATCTTGGGTGTAATTATTAAGCAGAGCCACTTGTAGAAAGAGGGGGAGGGGCAGATACCACTCGGGTGGGGTGCCTGAGCTTCAGAAGGGCCCCGGACCTCTCAATATTTTTTGAGGGATGAAAATGCATGCTTTTGACACCCTCTGGTTAGCCAACGGCCCTACCGTGCTGAAAACACCGGTTCTCGTTAGATCACCGAAGTCAAGCAGCATCGGGCGCGATTAGTACTTGGGTGGGTGACAACCTGGGAACACCGCGTGCTGTTGGCACATTTCGGGCGCGGTAGCCCGGTGGTTTGCGCGCTGGATTTGCACGCTGCCACAACTGCCACCGTGTTCATGCGGAGTACGATCACGTTAAACATGTGAGTCCGTAAGTCCTTTCGAGAGGTTGGTGGTAGTGAAAGGAGGGTACGGTCCCTGTGGATGCCTCCTCCACTGGGTTCCGGTCTAAATTGGGTGGCACTTCCCGGCTGTCCAAACAGTTACCTTACACCTCTCTGGTAGGTCGGACGGTCTGTGTCTCAACAACAACACCCTCTGGTTACCGGCCACCGAAACTGCTGCTGTAAACCTTTGGGTCAGTCGGGTGGTCTGGGTTTTCAACACCCTCTGGTTAGGTCACTATTTAAAGCCACAGTCTAAAACGAGTAGTATACGACATCTAAGCTCCAATTTTGTGGTAGATGTGCGGTTTTGCGATGCGGTGGCCCAGCGTGATGCAGTAGCCAACTTTTCTTACCGCATGGTTGACGTCAGATTTGCATCAGACTTGTCTTCAAGTAAAATATTCGTCGTGAGAATTTTCAAACATGTACAGCATTTCTCGCAAGCAAATTTGACATTTCGTCCAAAATTGTTTCAAATTGAGTCTGACCCGATCCAGAAGCAGGGCCACTCATACACAGGGACGGACACCACATGAATGGGATCCGGTCTCCAGCGGGATTCCATACCCCCAATTCATTTTTATTAGAAAAGAGAAGACACGAAAAGCTCACATAGAATGAAACATTAATTATCGAAGGGGGGGGGGGGGGGGCGTGGTAACTGTTTACACGCGGGCCACACAATTTGCATGGATGGCCCTAGGCTTTCTGGCCACCGGTCCACAAACTAGCATCTGTTCTTGACAGTGGTGTCGATAAAGAGGGGGGGGGGGGCATAGCCCTATTGGCTGAATAATTTCATTAATTATGAACTGATTCACAAGTAAAATGTACCGCGAATCGAGATAAATGAGCAATATATGTTTCGGAATTCATTTAGATTTCCTTCTTCAACAAGCCTTGGATCTGAACGCTCAAATAAGCGCAAGACTATATCAGCCAAACTGAAAACGGCTAAAAGGGAGTTGCTGTTCTAGTTCACTACTAATTGTGCGTCAAGTCATATCATTTACTTCTTTACATTAGTTCTCCTATAGATATTGAAAATATATAGATATCTCCAATATTGAAACTCACAAACTCCATTCGCTCACCGATCACAAACTCCGCACTCACAAACTCCATTCGCTCACCGATCATTCTTTAGGAGATGTAGGATATGAAAATATATAAAACCCCAATAAAATAATTTCAAACGTACGCCGCTGCCGGAAGATCTGTTTGAAAACTAGACCTGTGAACAGGCAGTAAAACCTGCCGTAATCAAGGCGTTTTTCCGTGTCTTCTTTTATCAGGACGGCTTGCGCAAGCAAACGTCACAACAAGGTCACGTGGCTCGGATAGGCGACGGTTAAGATTACGGACCACTTGAGCTGGAGAAAAAAAATCTTGCGCAATGGCAACTCTCTCTCCTCCACAAAAAGCCCCTCCACTCTCCTCATAAAGCGTTCTCAGAACAAAGGAACCGACTGACAAAACAAGAGAGAAGAGGGGAGGAGGTACAATATTAAAGCCGCAGACGAGATAAGATGAAGAAACTGTGAACTGATCTGCAATTCAGGAAGCTACTGCAAAGCACAGGCCTCATCTTATGTCAAATTGACAACCTTGGGGGTACTTACGATATACAAATGCTGAGCCCTGCATAGATATTTGTAACGGGCCCTAATCCATATTTGACTTTCCTCTCCTATCCCTCCTTAAACATTCAGGGTAGCCGCCTCTTCCCTACTCACATGGGCGCCCATGGGGGAGGGCAAGAGTGGGCGCTTGACCCCTGTACATTTAAGGTCACAAAGTTGGGCATCATGCTTCTTCGACCCCGACCGTCCGACCTACCCGAAAGTGTAAAATATCTGTTTAGACGGCCGGGAAGTGCCACTCAAATCGGAGGAACCCAGTGGGGGGAGGAGGGGTATCCACTGGAGTCAATGTTACACATCTTATAATTTGGTTTGTCATATAGACGCCAGTGGTCCCCCCCCCCCGGACAAAATGGGCGCCCATGCCTACTGGAGTGGTATGGGTGGCACTTGGGGCCCGGGCCCTAATGCAAACCGTTATCTATGAAATGTAATCATCATATTGCTTTCGAAATAGATTTAGTTGTCGTTTTAAATGTTAGTTTGGGAATCATAAAGAAGCCTTTGCTCTTACTTAAAATACGAGTATTAATGGCACACAAGTTAAAATATCTTAAGAGTATAGACTGAAAATCAGCGTGACTAGAGTTCGAATATGAGGATTGCAAGACTAGCGAAGGACTTGACAAATAAATGAAATTGTTTATGTTTTAAGCCTGTATTAATGAATATTAACGTAATTAAATTACATTTCATTATTCTGGTATTTGGAATTTTGGGATGATCTTTGGGGGGTAAAATAGCATTTTTGTACATAGTTACAAGGTTGAATGGACGCATCCTGAGGAGATTGTGTATTTTCGACCTTCTCGCCATTGTTTTTAATTCTTTCGATATCTTACTTATATGTATTATACATCACTGACTGATCGGAGATTGTGAGGATTCTATTATTTATTATCATTTTATTCTAATTCTACTTTTTCCTTATTTTAATTTATGTCCTAAACTTCTCAACTTTCATTCCGAAAAATCGCATACCCACATGATTGGTCAGATCTATAAGAAGGACAGACTTTAGAATTACGGATCTGCCATTCTGCCGAGTTCTGTATGTTCTGATCGTCCATGGAAGGTATAGCCTGCAATCTTGTGAGTATATATATTGTGTCGTAGTTTGATCATCATAGATTCAGATTGAAGGTCAGTTCAGTAATAAGTTAGGTCAGTTTAGAAATAAGTTAGGTCAGGTTAGAAATAAGTTAGGTCAGTTTAGTAATAAGTTAGGTTTAATAATAAGTTAGGTTTTAGTAATAAGTTAGGTTTGAAATAATTGTGGATGAATATGTCTCGGGTAGAATTTGTAATGCTAGCGTTGTAAATAATTTGTATGCGTGTGTGCGTGTGAATGTGTTTTGAGTTCCCAGAGAAGCTAGCTGGAAATAAGGTTGTTTATTTGTTAAATGTAGTGATTCCTTCGGCGAACTTTAGTCATTAGGTTATTGGAAGCTTAATTTAGAGTGAAGTAAATTGTAATGGTTCAAACAAAATTCATGATCTTGAGTTGAAGTGGAATAGTACGTTATAATATAATTCCCTGAAGATTTTGATATGTGTTTGACAAACCTTCCATCGTTTTTTCATTTCTGTTTTCAGTAGGTGTTATATTTCATGTGTAAATTATGTGAAAATCTTGGAACATTTTAATTCTCATGATCAAAATTAAAATTATTCCAACTTTAAGATTTTTTCATAACAGTATCATTTTCCAGGGAAAACCATAACTCCAACGGAAATTAATACTTTTAAATACGCTGTAGATGTTAATGGTATCAAAACAGTATACATAAGCCAAACACATTGGATGGTACACATGAATCAAAAGCAACCATCGGTGTCATTAAGCTGTTGCAAACTCGAAGAAGAAACTTTTAAAGAATTTACATGAATAACATGGGCACTAAATTTGTAAAAGATAGACCTATTTCTTTTCATTCTAATAATCGTAATAATAGAGGTAAAATATGAAACACTATGGAATATGAAAGTTGACTGGAAACTACTCAAGATACACAGCGACAATATATATATATATATATATATATATATATATATATATATATAATAAAAAGGTTTGAAGGTCCAATGAAGGAAAGTGAGAAGCTGTAACTCGAAAATCCTAACTTTCTAACAAGCTTACAAAATAAAAGTATAAATCAGCAATTCTTCAAGCAAATGGGAAAAAAAAATACAATTTTCGAATCATCAAATCAAAAAGGGTATCAAAAAACAATGGTATGGAATCCATAAAAGAAAAACAGACGAAATCCAAGCACAAACGCTATACACGTGGACAATGGGCTAAGCCTAAATCAGGATTTGTTCACTTCTTCAAAACTCTTTTTCAAGTCCAAGTGTCCTGTAGAAGCACACACAAAAATGTATGTTTCTGAAGAAATAGATAGATTATATCCATAAACTATTTCTACTTGGACAACATACATAAAAAAAAAAAAAAAGGAAAAATGGATACCTGGAATTTAACTCAAAAAATACACGAACCTATCGATCTCGGGAACCCAGAATGAAGAGACCACTGTTGCCATTCACAAAGGAAAAATATATGATCTACCATTGCCATTCGTAAGAAATAAATAACAGTAACGCGAAAAGACAAGTATAAGAGATAATATACAATCAAGAGGGGCAATAATAGAAAGGCTAATGAGTAAGTGGATATAAAATTAAAATATAATAAAACAAGAGTATGGAGATGCCAGGCTAATGCATAAAACACCATGAAAATATATATTATATATATCAGAGAACCGCGAAGTTCGGCATGTAGATACCTCTCAGTCAGGTACGTAAATTTAAAAAGTTTAAAATCGTTAGTGAGAAATTCAGTTTCTAGACAAATCAATATTTTACAAAGCTCTTATAGTTTTCGAGGAATCGCCTTATCAATTTCAATAACACTGAAAAATTTCCATTTTTTCAAGTTTGTAATGTGTTGTTGTTGTTGCCGTGTCCCTAACATTACATTTAAGGAAGAATGTGTGCACTTCTTCTGTTTAGTCTAATGACCCGGGGCACCCGAAGGTAGAAGTCTGACTTCTGCCCCAAATAAGACATTACAACATCCATGCCCGCAGGCGGGACTCGAACCCGCAATCTGGCAGCCGAGCTGTCACGAGGACGCGCCTGCCTCTTTGACCGCTCGGCCACCACAACGGCAAGTTTGTAATATCGGTTGCTTATATCCCAAATGAAAGTAAAGCAAATTTGTAGACCTTTAAAATCCCTATAATTTGATTTTGGATCCCGGTTTAGTTTTCTAAAAATAGTTATTATCATTTCGATATTTTAATATCTTAAACTGTTTCAGAAATGACTATGAGTGACAAACCAATCGCAAAGAAAGATGTTATTCCCGCAAAAAACATTTCGGCTCCATCGAACTGGAGCCATTGCCGAATTTTTCCCTATCTACTCAGAGCGGGAATCATGTAAAAGGAAAACGTATCACATACCCCCTTCCCTTTTATCGCTTTAGAACGATCTCATCCGATGCGGTTCGAGTCCTCATAAAACCGGTATATACATTATCGAAAAATCTTTTCCGTTTTTGCTTTCGTGTTCGACCATGGAGGCATGAAGTTGAGTTAACGCCTCTCCTCCCTATACTACTTACTCGAAGGTGGGGGTATCATAAAAGGTACGATCAAGGTCTTTCACGAGGTATAGAGCTTCGCAGTTAGAAGAGGCCAGGTTTAACACTAAACATACCATGGCCGGTTAAATGACCGGTTATAAACTTTTGATTAGAAAATTCGCATATAATGTTATCTACCGCTTTTAACTTCATAACGTTTTCTATTAAATGTGTACAATCAATTTTTCAATATTTATTTCTCTTTTTGTGTTTAGATAATGATGAAGATACATAGTCAGCTGTTATATATCACGACCGGTCATTTGACCGGGAGAAAAATTTATTGCCTTATAAGGTTAGTCAGAAAATGGGATGCACATTCCACAATGTGCAGAAATGTGCAGGAAACTGATGAAAACATTCATCAGTTTTCTGCACATTTCTGCAAGGACTGTTGCGTAGTAAGTTCAATTTATAATAATTATGCATTAAAATTTCAATAAAGTGCGTAAAATTTCAAGTTGCAAGAAAAGGTGACAAAAGCTAAAAAGTATTACTATAGTTAGTTTATATTTTGTTTTTACAGCGTTACTCCATTCCTAATCTTCACCCTGAAAAAATGTCGAAACATTCAGGACACACCAAGTTCTTAGAAGAAATAAACAATATAGACGAAGACTTTTCGGAAATGGATGAAGGTGAACTTTCTGAAAGTGATGGTATATTATTTGAAAATGATAATGATCTATTAGACACTGAGTGTGAGCCTGCAGATACCGACGATGAAGAGGAGAATATTGTGAATATAATAAATAGAGGACGAAAAGAAACGAGATTGCTTGCTCTCAAGTCTGAAAATGAGAATGACAAAATGAGCAGTCTATTTCGATTGATGGCACTGTTTGGGAAGAAATGCAAATAGGTGCTACATCTGGGAGAGCAGCACTTCATAACATTTTCAGGAAAGAATCAGGTCCAACGGGATATGTAAAACGCAATATTATAAAGGGCAAAGTGAAGACTGCATTTTCGTTGATAATTGACCACCGTATTGTGAAACATATAAGAACATGCACAAGAAAAGAAGCACATCAAGTTTTAGGAACTGAATGGAGTCTATTACCTTAAAGTTGCTTTGTTTAATATTTCCTTACTAAAATCAATATTACCTACATTCAATCAGAAAAAATATTTTTTTTTATCTGAACACCGGTCATTTGACCGGTTAGGGTACTAATAGGTATACATTGAGTGTCGGTACGTTTCATGTTAATTCCTAGTCCTGGAAGTGAATCGACTTTGCTTGAAAAATCGGAGCAAATCCGACAAAATTTGATTAAAGTCAGTGGGTACAAGTGCGGCCCCGTACAGTTCTTAAACTATCATATATTATGAAAAATCTCAAACAACGTATTTAAGCACTCATTAATAACACAAAGCAGCACACAGCTGTTTCGGTGATGTTTTGGATCCCCTTCTTCAGTGCGAGGGACCAACAATTCGAAAGTCAAAAAGACGAAATGGGCACGATGCGAATTGCTCAAAAGACCCTCCCACCTCCCAATTTTCGAATGAATTTCTTTAAAACAATCATTAAAAAATCAGGACGTTTAATAAAAAATAACCATTTCTCACTTCATACGCAATTTTCATGCGAAAACAAATGAAACAAACTTTAAAACGCTAGCTCGAACCGTTCTCAAGACAGTGTTCAATTTTTAAATGATTTCTCTCTACATTTAAAAAAAGGTAGCTGACTCCGCCGCCGTTGTTTACACATTTTACGTCTCTCGAGTCTGCCTCGTTCCGTAAAAACTACAGCATACATAAATATAAAGTTCAGTACATTTATAGAGGAATGTACATTTATAGAGGGACACTCTTAAATAAACCGCTTTTCGATTTAAACTTTAGTTTTAGAGATATTTAATGCCAAAGTTAAAGGAAGAGCATTTGAGCTGCGAGTTCGCGTCTTGGACAGACCGGCAATAGCAGGACCACAAATTTTCGCAGACGTTCGATATTTACAAGACGGAGGACCATTTTTGAGTGTCAGCGAACAATGTGCGAATCCTCAACGGGTATTACGCCTGTGCAACAGTGTATCTGAGTTGACAGACTGCTTTACTTATAAATTTAGTATTAAAGGCAAAGTGGGAATGCATAGGGTGTTTGATGTTAAACAGCCTGCTTTTGGTCTCTTAGTGGGCCGTAAGTTCGTTCACTCTGGTTGGAACAAGATCTGGTGTAGGGAATTTTTTGCTGTTTTACAGTGTATGGCTTGTGGTGAGTATGGCCATACCACTAAGAGGTGTACGGGAACTAAGAAATGTTTGAGATGTGCCGCATTTCATGAGGTTGATGTATGTATAGGTGGTCCTAAGTGCGTAAATTGTGTTAAATTTAATACTAGAACAGGGGGGAAATAGGGATGTTGTTAATTCTTGTCGTAGTAGAGGTTGTGATTCGCTTAAGGAGGAATTTTTGGTTTATAAGAAACATGTGGATTATGGAGAGGGTTTTTCTATCGGTAGTGTTGATTAAGAAGAATTGGATTTGTTGGGTGGATTTTGGTTAATAACTTGTATTTGTTATTTTACATAAATACTTGTGTTTTAGTTGTTTTTTCTAAGGTGGATAATGGTTTTTGGTGTGTAATTTCTTCTCGTAGTTTTTGGTGGATAGATTTTATTTGTTGGATATATAATACTTCCATTGGCTTTCTCTTTTTTTTTTTTTTGGATGTATATAGACTTTATTTCTGAGTGATTTTGGCAAGATCTGATGTGTTGTTGTTGGGATTATTTTTAGGTAGTTAAATTTTTATCTGTGTTGGATCAGGTATTGGAGGATTTGTGATGTGTTGCTGTTGTGAAATGGTTGGTTTGTGATAATTTTAATTTGTTGTTGTTAGTTCGCATTTTATTTGGGTTTTGGATTTGTTATTGGTGGACTGGTGGTATAATGGCGTTGTTTTGTGGTGGGATCATTTGTCTCAGTTTTGTACACGTGTCGGCTGCGGTTTTTGATTGGTTGTAATAGTGGTTGTTTGCTGGTTTTGTAATTGTAGTTTGAATTTCGGAAATTGGTTTCATTTAAGGGGTATTTTAAATGTGTTATTTTAAGTGTTTGTATTTGGATGGGAATTTTTTCTTCTTGGTTTATATATCCTGGTTTATGAAATATATTATATTTAGGATTTTATTGAACTATTTGTGTAAAGTCATAAAATTGGCCTTCTTATTTTGTTGTAATTTTGTTTTGCTGGCACGTGTTATTATTGGTTAAGAAAACTGTCTTCCCACATAATGTTGTTGTTGTTGAGACCCAGACCGTCCGACCTACCAGAAAGGTCCGCATAATGTTGTGGATGTTTTGTTTTCATATTGGTATTTGATTTTTATTAATAATTTATATTTTACCCACTTAATGCGGTGGATGATTGTAGGCCAATTGTAACTACCGTGGCCGAGCACCTTTTGTTTTTGTTAATAAATCCTTGGAGTCCTGGGTTGTGGGTGTGCGGCGCGGAGGAGTCGCCGGGTTCCTCTGTCCGATGGGCTTGGGTTGGCCGTTGGCTCTCCTTTTTGCCGGGGATGGTTTTCTTTCTCGGCCGTGGGCTTTACGCTGTCCTATATGGTAGTCGTGGCGGGCGTCACGGTCAGGGTTTTTCCAGGTGAAACGAAAGAACTCGCGAAGCGAGCTCACCGAGTGCCTGCAAGTAAGACGCGAAAACCCCACTCCAATTCGCGATGCGAGCTACGGGAATTCTCGAGCGCACCAAGCAGATAGCGTAGCACTTTAATATTTAAAAATTGGGATTAAAAAACTTTTAAAAATTGGGAGTATTAAAAATTGGGACTTTAATAAAATTAAATAATCATATAAGTAATTTTTTTTAATACAAAATGAATGACAAACTTTAGAATGCTAGCATGAATCATTCTTAAAACACCGCGAATTTTCCAAAATAAATTTATAAAAAATAACTACAGAAAATTAAAAAAATAGCAAGTATCATTCAATGAGAATTCACTTTCAATATGGAGATACTATGCAGCAAATCTGTTAACATCATTCTCTTGGATCTAGTTCGTTCCAATCACGAGAGCAAATACTTTTTATAATAGTTTTGAAACTTCATGCCGAAGAATTAGACCATAATTATTTACATCGCGGGATATTAATTATATATCAATCGCATTTTGATGATCATTTCTCGTGCGAGTATGAATGTTATTCTTTTTGGACTAATATAAATGTGCCAAAAGCGCCTAATTTCTATTTACGTAGTGTTAAACCAATACCAAAAAGGACTGCGCTGTGTATCTTGTGTACACCACTATTTTGTTGTTGTTGTTGAAACCCAGACCGTCCGACCTACCAGAAAAAGAAATCGTCGAAATGTGCAGGGAAAGTCATGTTTTGTCTACATCAGATTTTATTTTGTATTTCTGAACTCTAAGAGATAACGATTTAAAATAATTGGCTATTCATTTAAGAGGTTAACAATCTTTCAATTGCGTACTTGATCGATCGGTGACAAAGCCAATCTAAATCGTCAAATATAAACTACGGATTTGATTGATAAAATCGGAATGACCGTTTTCAGGGCAATTGACAGAAAAAACAAACTTCATTGCGAAAGCGTATAAATTTGACTTAACAGAAACTCGAAGATGTAATCTGTTAAACCAGTCTGGATTTTAACTAAGCGTAATCCGCTTATTACAATATACCAGGATTTTTCGGGGAAAATATTTACAGAAGAAATACTGCGGGGTTAATAAATAGAAGATTTCATGTCTGCAGTTTTAAATAAAAAATATATTGAGTGCATCACGTGACTTTCTCTCCAGATATTTAAATTTAGATAATAGTAGTTATACCCGCGTTGTTCGCAATTTAAATGATGTTAAATTATGTGCAAAATGTAAATGTATTCACCTTGCTTCAAAATAAAATCCACTAAAATATTGAATTTAAATCCCTTATGAAATACAAAAGTAGAAGTTCTGTTCTCGAATTTGTATACGAAATAAACAAACAAACAAACATACCTTAAATAAAATATTAGTTAGAAAAACAACACAAATTAGAGCTTGTAAAGAACTTTACTGCCCCAACCTGGAATCGAGTCCTAGATCTCCGAACTGTCCAGCCGACGCCCTACCGTTGAACTACTAGGGCGAAATTGCAAGCTCTTATTGGCGAAGTGAACTCTGCATTCTCCACCCTCTAATGTCAGATTGGCGGGCAACTGACAATCTGATTCACCACCTCCTGCTATTTTTACCTCAGGTTAGCCTACTGCTACTACTATTTTTATCCAGGTTAGTATCCTGCGTGGCCGCTATCGTCTCAATTTGAAATCGGTGCTCCATCTTCCAGAGTCCACTGAATCCGTACTAGTCGTACTAGGGTACACTCTCTGATCTCCGACATCTTTGCACTAACCTACAGGGTTGATTTGTTCGGGCGCCATTGTAAAGAGCCTCGCTGCCCCAACCGAGAATCGAACCCTGGATCTCCCAACTGGCTAGCCGACGTTCTACCGTTGAGCTACTGAGACGAAATTGCAAGTTCTTATTGTAGAAGTGGACTCTGCTTGTTTTCTTACAATTTAATTTTACTGAAAAAGGGGGGGCATGAAAAACTACATTAATAACAATATAAAATCTAGCCAATGGCTAATAGTCACAAATGTGACATCTGCACATTTAATAAAAGTTCTGAATGTCGAAAACCGTTCAAGCATAAAATTGGCGCCCATTCTATGTAACATAGAAATATGGTGGTATGTAAAACAATAGTTAATCTCCGATCACTATGTTCCTTATTTTCAACGTTTCCAGACATGTTAAATTAAATATAAATTAATTATATAGCATTATTTATAAATAGTTTGATTAGAAGAATAGCCAGCAGACGATTTCGCTATTTGGAGCTTAACTCTGTTATTAATGGTTACAAACAGAATAAAAATATGTATGAAAACTGAATCATATAATAAAAAAAAATCGTCTGCTATAACTATAAATTAAAATATCTCAAAAACGGTCAGTTATACACCACCACAGTTAGTTAAGAAAATTTAGGATATTTTTTTCCGCGCAGGATGGTATGAAAAGGAATTTTGTTTTTCCAGCCTGTCTCGTTTGATATAGCTGGAAGAATGTCGGAACAAAAAATTTAGAGATTTATAAATTTTTAGACCAAAATTCAATGATTTTAGATTTTTCTATACCATCTTACTGGTCAAATTTTAAACATTCTTACATTTAAACCATCTTACATGTAAAATTTCAACATTCAAGTCTCTATCTTCAGCAGTTACAACTGTAGCAGTTTGGATTGAATTTTCATTTAATCAGCCATTCTAACTCAGCTGTATGATATAGATGCTGCTCATATTTATGAATTTTCTTCAAAATCTCTAGTTTAACATCTCTAATTTAAAATCTCTAGTTAATAACTTTATAAAATCTCTAGTTTAACTTCGATAGAGCATTAATTACATTAAATCCATTGCATTAAATATTAATTACATTACATTAAAAATTCTGATGTGGGAAGCACATGACTTTTCTAATAGATTCAAATTCATTTTTTTTTCTTTCTCCCATAATTACTTTTCCATAATTTCCATAACAACTGTTGTATTAAAGGAACAAATTTAATATTGGGCAATTTTTTGCGCAAGCCCTGCTACATCAAAAATACCGGAAAAAGTGCGAAAATTTGTCAACTCATGGTACTAATTGTCTGTGTCACAGTTGGGTGCGATTTCCTAGCTATACATGCAGCCACAAAACGCACAAAAGAGGCCTATTATTTCATATGTATCCTCTACTGACGTCACATCCGCTATGCCTTTTTTTTTTCTTTTGCGTGTGTTATTACAATTTACTTTTGTACTAACTTTCCCAATGCTACTCACAGGACTGTTTTTAATATAAGAAATTAAATTATTTATTTAGTGGTAGTTGTTTTTTTGACATGAATAGTATCTATGGTCGGGGTTGAAATCGTAGTGTTACGAAAAATGTAAAGTATTTGGAGAACTATATCTTTGAAATCAATAGAGAAAATATTTATAATTGCTTTGTCGGAAATAGGGTACCATTTAAGAATATACAGAAATAACTTTAATATTTTTATCCTTTTATTCGGTTAAAAAAAAGAAAAATTTCCGAGTGAATTTTCGCTTCATTTGTTTTTAATCAGCTTTCACTCAAAATAGCTACTAAACAATAAAAGATAGATAGAAATAGTAAGTAACAAATATATTTAGCATTAAAGCTAACCTCTAGATCAATAATTTGTTTTTACAAAGATCCCAATGTTTTTGAGCAATCGTCTTGTCAAGTGGAATTAGATTGAAATTTTCAGATTGTTCGACCCTGACCGTCCGACCTACCAGAAGGTGCAAGGTATCTGTTTGGAAGTGCCACATAATTTAGACAAGAACCCAGTGGGGGGCGGCATCCATATGGACTGCATCCTTCCGTCCCTACCACAAACCTCTCGGAAGGACTTACGGACCCACATATTTAAGGTGCCCGTACTCCTAGTAAACATGGGGACAGTTTGGGCATAGCAAGGAATCGAACTCGGGTCGACCCGAGTGCAATCCTAGTGCCTTAACCACTGGGCTGTCCCACCGTGTACACTTATTGGAGCAGAAAGCGGTAAGGTTATTGAAACCGAAGTAATGTCTTCTTTTTGTAAAGGTTGCAACAGCTGTAAAGCTATTTTTTTAACCTGGAAACCCTATGAGTAGTTGGTGGAAATGCTGGCAATGCCCATTATTTCCAACTTAATTCCTTACCGCTACAAAAATTCCTAGCTTCAACAAATTTTATTTTTCTAAATAAAACTCTAGCTGCTTAAATTAGAACAATCGTGCGAATATACAACAAAGTTAAACATTTAAAACTTGTCATTGTTTTACTGATATACCAGCAGCGAAAGCCCCTTCTTCGCACGGTTTATAGAAATTGGTAATTACAAATTCCAGATATTTAAAAAATGAACACCTGTATCAAATACTGTAAAAAATAAGCTAGCAATTTCTTAGTGCCTAAATAAATACCCAAGCATGTCTTCGACCTCTGTGCAGTAGCACATGCGACTGAGCAACACCCGCTGCATGGGTGTTATATGCGCCCTAAATATACGCGCATGGTGCATGCAATCAGAGTACTGCTTTCAAATTCTGTTTTTGGTATCTCAAACTAAAGAAATTAATCGTTAAAGCTAAGCTCTATCATAATTAGAAACTGAGATATGAGGAAATTAGTGAAATGCCTATCATTGAGGGAAACGATAGTTAATAAATTGCGGGCCTAGCGGATTTGTTACCCAAACTTGTGAAAAAATTCGGATGTTTTCAAGTTCAATTTTCAAATTGCGGGACAGCAAAGCTGGATATTACACTATTTTTTAAATTTTCGTAATGGTTAACAATGGTTATTCAGAACAATATTTATGCATATCCGATGCAATAGCGAGACTGTTTCAAATATATGAACTAGATATGGAGAATAAAATCGCCTCCCTCAAATCCCTTTGGAGAAATTTCGAATTTTTGGAATTTTCTGCTCAGTTACTGCGCCTAATTGCAGACTTCTACTCATAGAAATGGGGATATTTCACGAACATACATACATACAAAAAAAGTTTCTCATTTATATATACAGATCACGTTAAAACCGTAATTTTAATTTTTTTTTTAAATTCAATTATTAAAATGGTAGCAAGTTGTACTTTTTTCCGCAAGCTTTTACAAATTCTCGCTGAACTCTGGTCACTGGCTCGCGGAGTACTGGGGATCTGCAAAACCCAGGTTGGAAATCACTGATCTACGGGATAAAAAAAAAAGTTGCCAGTGGTTGTCTCAACTACAAACATAATTTAACGTATGGGCGAGGAAACAAATGCTTATGGAAACTGATATGTTTCGCAATATGTAAACCCAGAAAGAAAAATCGGCATCTAATATCGTCTGGAAAATCTGTTTTCATCCGTACATTTTTTCCAGCGCTTGGAACAATAGCATCCCTGTGCACAGGCAAAGTAATAACAAAAAGAAACTTTTCGTTCGTGTTTGCGAATTCATTAAATCGCAACGTCACCAGTGGGAGAGAAGGGGGAGGGGTGTTGGTCAAACGATTCTTCTGCGGATCTTTCACAACTGGCAGAGGATGTGGCTACAAAATCTACCGACATAAATGCAGTGTCACGAAAAAGCTTTGGAGTTTTGCAACGTGATTTTTGTATAGATATAAAAAAAGTAATATAACTCAAACTACAATTCATGTCATATATTCAGAGAACAAGTACTACGTACACTGCAAGTCCCTTGCAAGGATCCCGTTGATGGTCCTGGACCAAATTGATTTATTAAAAACAAACTTTTTTAGTAGCATTCTTAAGAACATTTTATTTTAAATTATTGAGTGTTACTTTCTTTACAACAGAAGGTTTTATACAACGTCACGTCTAGCATAGTTGTAACGTATTTCACAATCCGCACCAACTTTAATGTAGACGTCAATTGTACAATATTAGACTTCATATATGAGCCGAAAAAATGAGTTGTCCCGAACCAGGGATCGAACCTTCTTCTATCCAAACCGTCCGACCTACCCGAAAATGTAAGGTATCTGTTTGGACGACCGAGAAAGTGCCACCCAATTTAGACCGGAACCCAGTGGAGTGGCATCCACTGGGACGGTATGTATCCTCCTTCCCTACCATTAACCTCTCGAAAGGCTTACGGATTCACATATTTAACGTGCCCATACTTGGCGTGAGCAGGGGCGCAGTTTGGGCAGAGCCGGGAATCAGACTCGGGTCATCCGAGTGCAATCCCCGTGCGCTAACCACTGAGTTGGCCTACCACTAAGGGATCAAACCTGGACCTTTTGGATTGTGCCCAAGAATTCTGCCAGTTATACTATTATTTGAGGGGCAGAAGATAGTTACAGCTAACTGGTAAACCACTAAGTATCTTCCAGAAATTCTTCAGGAAGGGAATCATGCTTCACCATGACAATGCATCGTCTCATTCAGCAAGAATGACATTCGAGTTTTTTGAACAAAAAACATCGAAGTGATAGAAGAACATCCACCCTATTCTCCTGATCTTGCTATGTGTGACTTTTGGCTATTTTTTAATCTAAAAAAAAAAAAAAAAAAAAAAATTACGCGGGCGTCGTTTTCATTCCGAAGATGAATGAGATTGATGAGGCTATACAAGTAAAAGCATATTTTTCATCGATTCTAAGAAATGGATGGCTTGAAGCATTTAATCTTTGGAAAATTCGCCTACAAAAGTGCATTGATGTTGGAGGGGAGTACTTTGAACACTCCTAAGAGCTGGTAAGTTTAACTTGTACCACTTAGCCGTATCTCAGAAATTTCAGTGTGACCCTCGTATATATAAAATCTTTCTATGTCTTTGAAAAAGGTTAGAGGGGCTCTATTCTACGGACTTTAAGAGTGGCAGTAGCGTCGACAGAAAAAAAAATGGGGGTGGGGGGTGGGGCATCAAGTAGCAATTCATTAACTTCAATAGGCTTCGATGGTTTCCTCAATGATAACGGATTCTTCCTAATCTGTGGGCTTCCTGGGGAGAGGGGTATGACACCCAACATTCGTTCTTGGCGAAGCCACTACGAGGGGGAGGGGGAGGGGCACGTTTGCTTCGGTGGAAACAATATCATATTTTAGTTTGCCAAATGCAGAGTATTATACTCTATATGAGTTCATAAACAATACTCGTATGAAACCACAGAACCGGGTTTTAATGCATTGAACCATTAACGGAATATATATACAAGGTAGGAACAAATATTTCGGAGACTGCTGATATCTCTAACCCTGATTGGAGGAGAGGGGGAACTATTTTACCGTGGCGTAGAGGCACATGTGACGCGAGATGTGAAAAGGAAGAAGCAGGTGTTTTTCCAGACAATATATGTCAGTGAACTGTAGTCATTCGCGTTCGTCGAAAATGGAAATGGCGTTTGAAAAATAACTTGCTAATATCAATTTCTGCTAGCGTTTGGGGAAATCGCTGACAGAAACATTGTACCTGCTGCAGCAGGTTAATTTAATCGTTGTTAATTTAATTACTACACCTAAATTTAGATAAAAAGTGTACACATTTTTTTTTCCAATGGCCAGGCATTGACTCTTTCATCTTCGCCTATACATCGGCCAGAACAGTGACCCTCTTAGCCGTTAAAGACGTTGCCCCAGTGGGGGTGGGAACACATTGCGCCCACCAACACAAACATCCATGTCTTACGTGGGACTCGAACCCACAACGTAGCGGCCGATCAATCGCTGGAAACGCTCGCCTTGATCGTTCGGCCACCACGTCGACTGAAATGAGCCAACAGTACACGGTGTTCCCAGGTTATCACCCACCCAAGTACTAACCGCGCCCGATGCTGCTTAACTTCGGTGATCCTGCGAGAACCGGTGTTTTCAGCACGGTAGAGCCGTTGGCTAGTGTACACATATGCATTGTATAATACTTTACAAATTAGAGTGTGTCCAACATGAAAATATATATATATATATATATATATATATATGTAGTTTTGAGAAAATTCAAAATGTTCAATAAATACTGCACTATTTTGGCTCTAAAATCTGTACCAATCTGAATTTTTTTAATATTTTTTTTGCAATAAAGGATTTAGAATGAATGCTTCATGCTTTGTAAGGCAAACACAAACATTTCGGAGGTGATTTCCCTCAGTCTGACAGGATATCTGAACTCATGAACTTGGATTTTCTTGTCTATATAGTCCCGATATAACTACTTCGTCGTTGGTTAGTCCACAATACGGATAAACATTTTTAACTGCCACTAACAGAAAATCAATAATACTAAAATACAATAAAAACATTTCAACATATACAAATATGTAAAATTTCATCTATGCGCAAGACAATACAGAGTCCTAAAATATACATATATATTTAAACAAATAACGATATTTTAAAGGAAAAATTTTTAAACAATAGTCTTAAACTTACATAATTTACTAATTTAAATATATTTAAATATCGAATTGCTTTGAAGTTGAATAATTTTAAATTAAATCTGAACAGCTTAACGAAGTAGTATCACTTGATGACCGGTAGCCGAAGCTAACGGTCATTCTTTAGCAGTTATTACTTTCCTTATATACATAATGTATAAGGAAAGTATTGTGAAGGGGTCGAAAATTCGAATTCGAGTTTTCGACGGGAGAACACGTTTCAAGCATCCCTGATCACGAATCGAACATTTCTTAAGTGATGTCTGTGTGTGTGTGTGTGTCAGTGAGTCTGTGGTGACGATAACTGACGAACGAATGGACCAATTCGAACGAAATTTGATACAAAAATTACAATCTGTAAACACTGGAAGCCTATTGTTTTTATAAGCAATCGAATGTTCAGAACCGCCCTAAATTTTCGAGTGAAATTTTGAAGAAATCGTCAAAAAATCAAAACCTCTAATAAAGTTACGCAAATAGACATGTCTTATGCAAATTTTCATTATAAAACGATTGACATAAATTTTAGAACGCTAGCATGAACCGTTCTCGAGATATTGCACATTTTTCAAAAAAATTATCAAAATATTATATAAAATAAAAAATATATATATTCTCTATTGAGAAACATGTTCACTTTTCATATGTAATACCATGCGATAAATTTGGTGACATCATTCCCGTGGATCTAGCGCGTTCCATTCATGAAAAAAGATAATTTGAGTAATACTTTTGTATTTGAAAGCCAATAGTCATTTATCTGCTGTAAGAATAACTTATTTTTCCGTCCATAACGCTTGGGGAGATTTTAACAACGAATTTGGTGGAATGTCGCCAACTTGGCGACTTTTTAAATGTTGCTAGATTAACGAAAAACTCGTGAAAATGGATAAAAATGACGTTAAGTCAATGAAAATGACGACTCATTGACGAAAATTCAATATCTTGGAAAGAATATAAGTATCTACTATAAGAATAACATTTTTTTAACTGTAAAAGTAGTAAATTCATTGCATTATATAAGAAAAGTTATGTGCTGCTCACATCAGATTTTTTTTTACTGTAAAAATAGTAAATTCATTGCATTATATAAGGAAAGTTATGTGCTGGCCACATCAGATTTTTTTTAACAGTGACATTGTTAGCTGACAACACTACCGCAACGACTGGCACTCCCATTGCATGCCATCGTATTTAGATTGCTAAAATTTTAATAGATTCTTCTGACAAACGTTTTAAAGAAATTGAAGCCATAATCTAAATTTCTAAATTGTGAAAACCATTAAAACTGGCAAAACTAATGCTGTGTTAAGTAATGCAAAAATATCCAAACAAGCAAATTGAATTGCCATATGAATTAAAAATGACTGCTAAATGAAATTACGTTTAAAACAATGATAAAATAAACAATGTTTGTAAATACTTAGTCAATGAAGTTACATATTTTATAAATTCATTTTCAGAATGGCAATATCATAAATAATTATTGTTGTTAATCTTAAAATTATGGAGTTAGAAAGAAGGACATAGAATTTCTATGGATGAAAAGCTTGAAGATATCGCAATGCTTTAAGAATTATATCTAGGTACCTAAATCCTATCTATTCTCATTTGATAATAGGAAAGCGAAGTATATAGTATAGATATTTTTGATTATTTTAAAATTAAAATTCTCTAATTCGGAGTAGAACTAATAAGTATTTTTCTCTAACTGTAGAACAGGGTGCAGAATACAGGGAGAGAAAAATAAATTACATGGTAAAATAAATTTGAATACGTAGAAACATTCTTCATTGTTTGAGTTATAATTTGCAATGAGCTAATATTTATTTTCGCAAAATTAATGTTTTAAATAAATATTTATTCAAACAGCCTTTCGCCATAGAAATACATATAATACAGTGGAATTTATCTTACCCTTCCACCATCTGAATGTTTGTCTCAAGCCATTTCGGTGTTTTTAAGACTTAAGTTTTATCTCCCATCCTTCATCTTCATGCTTAAAATTTTAAACACTGGTATATGTTTAAAAGACTGGTGTATGTTTTGCCTTTCGTTTTTGTTTTAAATGTAATTTTAGGCCCGTTTTTCAGTGGTTTAGGGGCGGTGTTTGGTAAATATTTAAGAATATGTTAATTTCTTTAATTTTAGAATGTTTGTGCAGATCAAGATTATTAGATTAACGATATTAAAAATTCGGCACTGGCTCCAGTCCGATGGAGCCGAAATTATTTGGCGTGAATAACATTTTTCTTTGTGGGTGGTTTTGTCTTCTTTAGTCATTTTAAGAACTATTTATATATTAAAATATCGAAATTAAAACCACCTTTCCCAAATAGTTTAAAATATTAAAATCTGCACCACCTTTTCAAAATAACTCGAAATATTAAATTAAAAAAACCAATCTAAATCTGATCCAAAATCCAATTATATATCCTTGTAACGTTATTAATGGGATACAAATTAAGTATTCCATAATTCGCACTTTTAGCTTTCAAAATACAAACATTACAATCTTGAAAAATGGAAAGTTTTAAACTTCTTTAACAAGACGATTCTTCGAAAACTATAATAGCTTTATAAAAACAAATTATTAATCCAGACACTGGATATCCTACCGGACATTCTTGCTGCTTACTTTTTATATCTATCTTTTATATTTAAAAAGGCATTTCGAGTGAAAGTAAACAAAATGATGCAAAAACTCGTTCAGATAAAAAGTTTCGCGTTTTTTTCCTTTTAAACATTAGAATAATGATATATAAAAATATTAGAATATTGAATTTGTTTTTATATATTCTTAAATAAAACCTCATTTCCGACAAAACAGGCATAAATTGTATATATTTTTATCTATTAGGTTCTGATATATAAGCACCGAAAGTATTTATATTTTTTGTAACGCTTCAATTTCGGCCAGATACACTCCAACTACAGGTGTTATTGACATAAAAAAAAAAGCAAAAGTAAAAATAAACAAACAAAAAAAACCCCGCTTCATATGTTAAGAATTCGTGATTTTATTTGAGAAACATACATACCAACCAACATACATACATACAGTCTCACGGTTTTTATTAATATAGACGTACAGCTTTAAATTGGCACAAATTAAGGACTTTTATTTTTCTTTGCCACAAAGAGTTTAATCCCAAAATTTGCAAAGCGCGAATCAGACTCCTCAGAAGCTAAATCATAATTGAATCCGAAATATAATATTCTAAAAACCAGAATAAAATTTTAATTAATATGAATTAAAATTAACCCATTAAATTGGATTAATAATATTAAAATTGAATCATCATTCACATCTGATTTTTATTACTACTCAAATTAATTAAGGTTAAAAAGAAGAAACAAAATAGTCTAGCATATGCATGAATCATTTCAATTGCTTAATTAAGAATTTAGCACTTGCGACGCAAGATACCATTGGACAAAAAATAGAAGCGAAATCGCAATACTGAATGCATTGATGCAAGAATTTAGAATTAAAATCTTGTTCTCTTGCGTAAAATTTACGTTCGGAATTTGAAATATCTGATAATTTATAAGATAAATATAAAGCGTTTAGAGTAGGAATGTAATTTGCACATTTTAATGTTGATGGTACATTTTTAATGTTGATTAAAGTACCTTGATTTGAAAAAGGTTACCCTTCTGAGGGTATTCTATACTAGAGTCCTACATCGGATCAGGTACCCGCGGGTTGCCTGCTTCGCGAATCTGTATCGAATCGGGTTTCCTCTACTTTTTGGTCTATAGGTATCACATTTTTTAGGAGTAACTGAGAAAATGCATGAACAGAGGTTATAAACTACGGCTTCGGCCAGATGGCGCTCACTTGCATACGACGTCAATGAGCAAGTAGTGAAGTTGTGTTGTTATTGCTAATTCAGCTTGGCCTAGCCCTAAGCTACACAGTCTATGAGCCCATGAATCCCAAGAAAACTGAAAACCAACAGCGGTTCAGCGATGAGATAGATCATCCTGGGATACTGTCATAGACAGTGAAGGAGATGTTGGGGAGAAGCCCCCACAAGATAGCACTGAGGGCAAATGGGGAAAATTTGACGATCCCGATCGAAAGTAAGACATTTTAAATACCCACTAATAAACCTAGAAATAATAGCGTAGAATACATGCGCGCGGCAATCAGTATGCGCGCGGCAATCAGTATCTCGCTATAAAATACATTGTCACGGAATGTAACATTTATTTACTATTTTTACCCTGTTAAAAATTTTCGTGCTCATTGCACTAAAATGTGGTTCCATTACCTGATAAATTTCGCGCAACATTTTGCACCACTTATATAGAAAAAACTCAGATTTCCCGATTTAGATGTGTAATATTGCAAGAAAATTAGTAGACAATACAACTCTGGACACTTCTTAGTGCAACATTTTGCACCACTTATATAGGAAACCCAACAGAGATTTCTCGACCAAGTTGTGTTATTACACAACTAACGAAAATTAGTAGTCAATACCCGAAAATCAGTAGTCAATACACAACTCTAGACACTTCTTAGTACAACATTGCACGGAAAATTTTAACAGTGTACTTTTGATAAAGAAAAGTCAGCATGGATCGCGATTTAAAATCGATTGATCTCTTATATCATATATCGATTACGCGATTTAAGATGTAATATTATTTTACTTATTGTTAAAAAACATTTCCACAGAAAATTTGTTTATTTAATCTATTATTGTTCAACAAATTATACAGCAGAATGCCCGCGGATTTCACTAGTAAACTGTAAGCAAAAAAAAAAGTAGTGCATGTGCGTTATATATTTAAAAACCACTGAATAGAATTTTGAAATGTACAATTTCATTGAGGGTTAGGTATTCCTGTCACGATTTTGGGTCGGATTGCGGGTTGATAATTTTCTTTGTTGCGGATTGGGTCAAACAGTGAAAGTACGGTTCTACGGGGAATTGGCGGAAACTATTTTAATCATATTCATTTTAATAACTTCATAGTTTATTTTTTTTTTTTTTTGGAAATAGGTTTTTGTTTCTTATAATTTGATGTGTTTTTACCATGTAATGGTGTTTATTATTGCAAATTTTATTTTTTAAATAATAGCATTTAAAGCATTCTTCATAGATTGTCGGATCTTTATATTTTTTTTCTATACAGGGTGATTCAAAAAAGATGGGACAAACTTTACGAGATGGTAGTACACATCACACCAAATGAGCGCTGTAGCCCAGTGGTTAGCGCGCGGAAATTGCACTCGATAGGCCCAGGTTCGATTCCCCCCGCTGCCTTATCTGCCGTCGTGTTCACGCGCAGTACGATCACGTTAAACATGTAGGTCCGTAAGTCCTTCCGAGAGGTTGGTGGTAGGGGAAGGAGGGTACGACCCTTGTGGATGCCTCCCCCACTGGGTTCCGGTCTAAATTGGGTGGCTCTTCCCGGCCGTCCAAACAGTTACTTTACACCTTCCTGGTAGCGTCCATTTTGTTGCTCTAAGTCCTCTGGACGAGCCGGACGGCCTGGGGCTTTCACACCTTTCTGGTAGGTCGGATGGTCTGGGTCTCAACAACAACAACACCAAACCAAGTATTTTTCGTCATAGTTTACCGGATCGGAAATGAAACAAACGTAAAGGCGCTTACTCTTTGGGAAGCGGCCTCTCCGTAAACTTAAAAGCGTCATTCTGGTTGTTATTTCTGGTTGAAGAAAACCAAGTATGTAAATTTCATCTGGGGAAGACCATGAACATTTATGCACATTATCGTAACACCGAATGTACGGTCTTATTAGTTTGAGGCAGTTATTCGCAGTTTCAACTTTTGAGACGATAGATGAAGTTACAAATAGGGAAAAAGCTGATATGCATTTCAGCTATGAATCTTTTTTTTGTGGGGACATCTCTAGAGTCTCATCTATGACACTCCCCTTGAATTTGAAGAGGAACTCTCTCGCCAGAATTTTGGCCGCTGCTGCCGAAGTGCGCGACATGCCTAGTCTATTCGAAAGAGTTTGTCAATTTCTCCATCGCCGCTGTGAGACGTGCATTCAGGTTAGCGGTCGCTCATTTGAGCCATTACTGTGATTATTGTTAACAAATGTCATTTTATAACTTCTAAGTCATTCTTGTGTTTTCGCCTCACCTCATTGGTTTCACCATTTAGCGCCCTCTGGCGCCTTTACGATTTATTTCTGACCCGGTAAATTATGACGAAAAATGCTTGGTTTTGTGTGTACTACCACTTCGTAAAGTTTGGCCCATCTTTTTTTAATCACCCTGTATATACTCAGCAGTCAAAGTAGCTTTGCTGCAAGTATAGAGAACTCTGTCATTCAGAGAAAAATGTCAGAGAAATTTATAAACTAAGCATCAATTGAATTTTTAAAATGTCTATTCACAAATGCGAAAGGACTTTTGCCATGCTGCAAAATTTTAAAATTTATCTGGAATATTCAAGTATTAAAAGCCAAATTATGATCTTAAGAATCAACAATATTTTAATAAATAATCTATATAAAAAAAATTTAAAATCTTACGGATTTAATCATTGTGGAAGAACGGCTGAACTGCATTCATTGAAATTTTATGGATGGCCTTAGAAGGGTCAAAACGCCTCACGTCAATTAAGGCGTCAATCTGTCTTCGTGTTTTGACAGTTTCCTCAGTATGAGCAGAGCCCAATCGTTACAGAAGACTCCAAACAATCGGAATTCAATTCTTATTTCCGTCTCTAAACTAATGTGACCTAATCGTTTTGGATACCTCTTTACAATAAATTTAGTCGAAATTCGATAAGGCGACACGATCGTTGTTTGTGCTTCTATTTCTAAAATTATGGTAGCTTATTGAATGAAAGAAAATTTAAACCTTTTGAATTGCAAACAATATTAAAAACAATGAAATTATTTTAGCGTCTGACATATATACTTATTACTATATACTCATCTAGTAATAAGTATATATGACAGGCGCATGCAATTTTTTTATACAGCAATGGGACCTACAGAAAGTTATTACGTGAAAATCTTATTAACTATATAAATAAAATTATAAGTTGTACTCCTCTCTGTTTATTAACTCAGCACGGAAGAACTTAATTCTTTCCTTTTGTGAGAATTATTAAAAAAAACATTTAAAATAAAAAGACTCTTAGAAATATAAAGATTACTTAGAAACATAAAGATATACTTAGAAATACTTAGAAATATAAAATACTTAGAAATACTTAGAATACTTAGAAATACTTATAAAATACTTAAAATACTTAGAAATACTTAGATATACTTAGAAATATAAAGATTTGCTCGTAAATTAAGTTTCTTCACGTTATATATCCCGTTCGAAAAAGGGGTATACATACAGCTAGTTTTAATAAATAGATTAAAAAAAAGGAAACCATCATAGTAGAAATAAAGTACCATATTTCACTGTACGAATGACAATTATGTATATTCAATAGAACGTTCTATAAAGGCTTGGGTATCGAAAACTTCGAACTATACGTTTCTATCTCGAATTAAGTGATTTACCGACTAAATTATCCAACATACGTAAAAATAACACAATACACTTATGGATAAAAAAAATTAAGTAACAATTGTACATGAATTGATGGAGGCCAACGGCCCTACCGTGCTGAAAACACCGGTTCTCGTTAGATCACCGAAGTCAAGCAGGCAGCATCGGGCGCGGTTAGTATTTGGGTGGGTGACTACCTGGGAACACCGCGTGCTGTTGACACATTTCGGGCGCGGTAGCCCGGTGGTTTGCGCGCTGGATTTGCACGCTGACACAACTGCCGCCGTGTTCACGCGCAGTACGATCACGTTAAACATGTGGGTCCGTAAGTCCTTCCGAGAGGTTGGTGGTAGGGGAAGGAGGGTACGGTCCCTGTGGATGCCTCCCCCACTGGGTTCCGGTCTAAATTGGGTGGCACTTCCCGGCCGTCCAAACAGTTACCTTACACCTTTCTGGTAGGTCAGACGGTCTGGGTCTCAACAACAACAACAACATGAATTGATGGAATACATTTTGGAAATTTTTTTTTAAAATATTAAATAAAAAATCGTACAATAAAATTTCTGAAAGTCAAATTAATTCCGCCAAATATAAATGCAGTGATCAAAGATCATAGCCTTTAATTCCAATTTAGAAAAAAAAAAGATTCGGATATAACGATAGTAATATCTATCATTTTACAGTAAGAGGGATTTTACAGTATATTTGTAGGTATTTATCAAAAAATCTATAATTTAGAAAGTATTCAACATTCGTATAGCATCGCGAATTTGGTAAATAACTTTTAGTACAAATCCTCAAATTTTAAAGAAAGGTGTGACTCACAAAAGTCCTACATAAGAACCGAGGGGATGCAATGTTGTTGTTGTTGAGACCCAGACCGTCCGACCTACCAGAAAGGTGTAAGGTAACTGTTTGGACGGCCGGGAAGTGCCACCCAATTTAGACCGGAACCCAGTGGGGGAGGCATCCACAGGGACCGTACCCTCCTTCCCCTACCACCAACCTCTCGGAAGGACTTACGGACCCACATGTTTAACGTGATCGTACTCCGCATGAACACGGCGGCAGTTCTGGCAGCGGCGAGAATCGCGCGCTAACCACTGGGCCGAAAAGAGCCAACAACACGCGGTGTTCCCAGGTGGTCACCCACCCAAGTACTAACCGCGCCCGATGCTGCCTGACTTCGGTGATATAACGAGAACCGGTGTTTTCAGCACGGTACGGTCGTTGGCCTGAGGGGATACAATGTGAAAAATCTGATGTGGGCAGCACATGACTTTCCCTGCTGACTTATATCCACGTTCTCTTTATTTTAATTAAATTTAATTCACTTGCAATTCAATTTTCGTTCTCATTCGGTCACTGGACTTATGCTCATAGGTGGCGTTGAGAAAATACGAAAAAACTAAAATATCTCGATAACGGCTAGTCCTAGTGTAATGGGGTCGGTTTTATTCTTTTTTTCGTTAAATATTACGTATAAAACAAACATTTAATGGATATATTTGAGCATATGTAGCTTTTTATTTTAGATTTTGACGATTTTTGCAGGCCATTTTGCAAAAAAAGGCAGGTTATTTTTTTCCGAATCGTACCAAAATCTAATCAGCACCAGGGTAACCCACAAGCGACTTATATACCAAATTTTGTGAAATTCGGTCCATTAGTTTTTTAGCTAGAGTGGATACAGGCGATTTTTGCGGGCCATTTCGCAAAAAATGGCGGGTTCTTTTATTCCGAATCATACTAAAAACGAATCAGCTCCAGGGTCACACCCAAGTGACTTACCTACCAAATTTTATGAAATTCGGTCCATTAGTTTTTGAGTTAGAGTGGATACATACATTGCACAGACAGGCAGACACACAGACAGGCGTCACGCTAAAAATAGTTTTTTTGTATTCTAGAGGTCTCGAAACGTGTAGATCCGTCGAGTTGCGATTTTCGGCAAGATTACAATACTTTCGCTATACATTACCATGTATTGCAGGGAAAGTAAAAAACTGCATTTCTTGATGTATTAGCATTTATACACCTAATTTAAATCTAACATGCTACAAATCATTTTAAGTCACGTTTAGCTACTGTTTTGGGGATCAACGTCTTCTTTATTTTGTTACAAAAGCCTTTACTTTGATTTTTAATTATGCGAAATTCCGCAGAAAGTTTGACTTTTCAAGGGAGTTCCATCCTTTGCAACATATCCTTCAATGTACTGCACAGCTTGATAGCAGGAGTTCCAGGCAAGCCCTTATATAATTAATTGTAATCTATATTGACTGATTGATTAAAGAATGAATCACACAGCCCAAACTGCTAAAGGTAAACTTGTGCATACGCGTGGAACTTAACCTACAGATAATGAGAAGCATCTATTTTTTTTTTTTTTCTTAAAAAAATTCATAATTTAGAATTTTTTTGTTCCAATATTTTTCCAGCTGTAATTCGAGAATATCTTGACACACGAAATTCGCTTTCATACCTTCCTGGGCAGAAAAAAATTGTCAAAAAATTTTTTAATTAACTATTTGTGTACAACGAACAGTTTTGAGATATTTGAACGTATAACAGATAAGTTTATTTTTTTTTTCATATATTTCATTTTTTATGCAGCTATATTTTATTTCATTTGTAACCAGAATTACGCTTCATATAATCTGCTGGTTTATCTACGCTAAATCGTCTGCTGACTGATCAGACTATTGAAAATATGTATGAATGATTAATCTTCAGATAAAAATGTGTAAACAAGTTGGAAATCAGTCAACATACAGGAGATGAAAAATTGATTTACTTACCGCACTTTTCATGTTAACAAAACTATAAAATGTGTGCCATTTTCATGTATTAATTTCAAACTGTTTTTGAAATTTATGAAGTCGTTAAGTGACCACTAGCCATTTCACACTCGCGAAGCAAGGATGGAAATGGTTAGCGAAATAGTAATGGAAATTAAGTGTAGCTAGTTATAGATGTCGACCACCCAGATGCCCAGTCGATGCCCAGACCACCCGGCTCGTCCGAGGACTTAGAGCAGCTGATTGGATGGCTGGGCTAGTTATAGATGTGTATTACTTTCCCTGCAATACATGGTAATGTATAGGGAAAGTATTGGAATCATGTTGAAAATCGCAACTCGAGTTTTCGACGGATCTACACGTTTTGAGACCTCTAGAATACGAAAAAACTATTTTTAGCGTGACGTCTGTGTGTGTGTCTGTCTATCTGTGCAGATTTTGTATCCACTCTAACTAAAACACTAATGGACCGAATTTCATAAAATTTGGTAGGTAAGTCATTTGTGGGCGAATCTGGTGCTGATTAGTTTTGGGCATGATTCGGGATAAAAGAACCCGCCTTTTTTTTTGTGAAATGGCCCGTAAACGCTTATATCCACTCTAGCTGAAAATCTAATGGACCGAATTTCACAAAATTTGGTAGATAAGTCGCTTGTGGGTCACCCTGGTGCTGATTAGATTTTAGTACGATTCGGGAAAAAATAACCTGCCTTTTTTTGCAAAATGGCCCACAAAAATCGACAAAATCTAAAATAAAAAACTACGTATGCTGAAATATATCCATTAAATGCTTTTCTTATACGTAACTTTTAACGAAGAAAAGAATAAGACCAACCCCATTACACTAGGACTAGCCGTTCTTGAGATATTTTAGTTTTTTCGTATTTTTCTACACCATCTTTGAAAATAAGTCCAGTTACCAAACGAGAACGAAAATTGAATTAAAAGTGAATTAAATTTAATTAAAATAAAGAGGACGTGAATATAAGTCTGCAGGGAAAGTCATGTGCTACCCAGATCAGATTTTTTCTTATCAATCACGTCAGGCGTTCTCTATTTAGAATTTCAGCCTTCGGCAAAGGGGTTTTAATCTAAACAGATATAAGTTGAATACTCGGTTGAATTTTTGCATTGTAGATCTATAAATAAATTTTGTATCACTAGAAAATTTGGTGGTTTCAGAAATTAAACTACGATCGCTAAGGCATCACAAACAGGTTAAGTAAATTCTAGAGGCGAATAGCTCAGACTCGAAAAAATATAACTGTAATGCTATTGTAACAGATAATGTACCTCGCTACGCAAAATAATGAATATATAGAAGGGTATTCAGGTCAAATTTTGTCGGTATTGATACGAAAATACCTTATCACTGGTATTTTATATTTCGAGACTACTAATGCTATTTTTATATGACTTTCATATTTTTCATTTCATTGTTGCTCTTTGAAAGTTCATGTTAAGGGGACGGTGGACGTTGAAATGAGCAAAAATCGACTAAAAAAAGTTTTAATATATAACATTATTTTACACATTTAACATTCGCTTACGGGTGGGACAGCGTCCATCTCAAACGAAGAACCCCCCAAAAAGACAGGTATTTGACATACCCTATCCCAAACAGTTCGATCCCCCTTTGCAGGCATTGGCGTCCATGGAAATCGCCGACAAAAACATTGCACCTGCTGCAGCATTAAATCTATTTAATTTGCGATTCTAAAAAAAATGTTTTTTTTTTTTTAAGTCTATGCGTAAAAATACGCATTACTTAATTTATAAAGCGTATTTGCTTATTTTATAGCTTGGAATACGCGTATAGAGGTGTTATCTAGATCTCTGATTCAGATGATAAGACGGTAAATACAAAATTAAAGAAAAGTATTTAAAAAATTTTCTGGTAGAAGAATTATAATTTCGAATTCAGTACAAATGGGGCGTTTTAGCCCCGCCCGTCGATAATAAAATTTTAATCGTTCAGGAATACAGTGAGGCTGTTTGTGCTTTGTAACAAGGCTTTACATAAAAGCAAAAATCTTAGCAGAAAAGCAAGCTACCGTTATCAATACCGTTATCCTGATCTTGAAAATCAGAAAGGACGTTATGGTTTTAGTGCTGTTTCGGTATTAAATGCTCTATTACATATAGCATATTACAATAGAAAACCTGGAAGAAAAAATGAACTAACTCTATTTTAAGTATTTCTAAAAAAATTTTTTACTATTTATCTGGATAAAGAATTAAAAGTCGAAGAAAAAGAATATTATGCACATGACACAGATCTAAATTTTGAGGGAGTCCTCAAGATTATTTACAGACGTTTCAATACATAACAACAATAAACAATAACTTAAAAGTTTAAGAGCAATTTTGTCATTTTTATTATATTTTAAATTTCTTTCGAAAATTGGTAGTGCTGAATTAAAAAAAGATATATATTTATTAATAATTGTTATTTCAAGACGTAATGTACATTGCACCCATATTAGCAAGCCTAGAAGTTTTGGATATATAAACTTGAGAACGAACATCATATTGATAGATAAAATTAATATCTTAATATTTGTTTTGAAATTATTTTAATATTTATTTTAAACCTAAAATTTTAGGAACATACAAATAATTTTAAAGTAGACTTAGGTCTACCTTTGCTATGAGTCTGCTGCCACACGAGAAATCGGATAAGGTTGGCCTACAGATACCACTGCTCAAATAGGAGACAATGACACATTTAAAATGGGACAATATGAATTTCATATGCAAAATCCTAATTTTCTCATTTTTAATAACAGTTTATAAAAAGACATTTATCATAAATTACTGTCTGGAATAGCAACGCAAAGATTGTTTACCTTGCAAAATTTTGGCCAAAGCAAAATAACAAAAATAATTTTCTTGGGGGGGCGATCCATATGTTTTGCACTCATGAGGAAAGAATAATTATTAGATTTAAAATAAGTATTACAGTGTCTCGGGAAATAGTTGAAATGATTTTGTCAGTAGATTTGTGTACGGCTCAAAAATTTTATTTTGGTTTTTTAGGTCCTCTTAGCGCCACGAAACCTTGTATAATATAACAATAGTTGCATCACTGTGCTGAAGGCCGTTTCAAGTTAAATATTAATAATGTTTGAAAATACATAAGATGCATATATATATCCAATTGGGATTTATTTATTTTTATTAATTTGTGTTATTTTATTGAAGGATAAAGAAAATGTACTCCCTCACCCAAAATACTTTGCTTAACATGATTATTTAATTTCTCTACCGGGAACCCGCACCACACGTTTTTCTGCGGGATGACGAAGTGAATATCTTTTTTTATAATCAATGTAAACAAATTAAACATAAAATAAGTATCGAACATAAAATGAAAAATTGAGATTTAAATTAAATATACATATACATTTCGTTTTCTTATTAACGATTTGTTGTCGTTTAAATTAAATAACGGTCATAAATAAACAAGAAATTGTCCGATCTCTCAGGATAAGCTTAGCAGTAAATAATCACATTTCTTTGCTTGTATTGCTACTTCAAGAATCGTGCAATATAATTAGAAACTTGAAGGAATAAAGTTAAACCAAGCATCTTTGCCACTGCCTGTCAACTTGATATTTTTCCCAAAGGAAATAATGTATGAAATTCTGGCTCGTGAAACTTAAGATGCATCCGCTGATATTTTGGCTGGCTGAAGCTAAAATTGTATATATGTTTTGAAACCGATCGCCCACCTGTCTGCCAATTGTTTTTGAAAAATTGCTAAATAATAGAAATCGCTTGCGATTATTTGGGGTGATGTTGGGATTGACGAAGAAAACCGAAAAATAATCATTTCTAATTTTGGAATATTATGGATAGTAAGTTGTACTTGTATTCAGGTTTTTATTTTAAAGTGCAGTAGAGCACAAATTGTGCAGTATAAGAAGAATCTGTGCAGTACGAAAATTGAATTTGAGCAGTGTTGAGACCCAGACCGTCCGACCTACCAGAAAGGTGTAAGGTAACTGAATTTGAGCAGTGTGAAAAAACTGCTTTTTATTAAAATTTTTTCATTGTTGCTGTTGAGATTTTGCGTATTCTATGGCGACAAATGTTTTATTAAAATTTAAGTGTTCGGGTTGAAATACTTTTCTTGTAAGTTAAATATAACTTGCAAGTTAGACACTTTTATTTAGCGATAATAATACGTTTCGTGTGTATTAATTAGTGATTCATCTCCAAAATGACAAAAAGCAGTGACATATTTAACATTTTTCTCATTCTAATTTTTTTTTTACATTTTCCCAACTTCCATAAAATACAAAGTAAAATTTTCGTTCAAAATATGTTTGCTGCCGTTGAAAATTATTTCGGCGATATTTTATGAATTATATTTTATCACAGTTATGCATTTCATAAGCATCAATACTTGGTCATTTTTTAAATAAAGGTTAGTAATTTAGTTAATTTTAAATATGTTATCCAAACATTATTCTTGTGTGAGGGTCTTCAGTTGGACAATTATGCATTGGAGCTTAGGTTTTATGTACAAGTTATCTACGGAAGAGGGGTATTCCCCTTTCATTCCCCACTTCCACCAGATGCAAAACATAAGATATTTTATACAATTATTGAAATATCATATTTTGAACTTTTAAAATTTCCAATATTTTTTGACTGAAAAACACTCACCTCTTTCCCCTCGCAATTTATATGTTGCTCATTTATGCAGTACGAAGTGATCCTTTAAAAACCCTGTTCACATTGTATATAAACACAACAGCATTTGTAACTACGTACATGCTACGATTTAAATTTCTTTTAACTTTTATTCTAAAGATCTTTGCTCTCCGATTTGGAATTTGGGTTAAATTTGCATTTAATTTACACCAGCAATTATCTTTATGATTATATATATATATATATATATATATATATATATATATATATATATATATATATATATATATATATATATATATATATATATATATATATATATATAATGTGTGAAGTTGGTAACACTGATATACATTTGAATAGATGTAATAGTACAATGAAAATAGTACAATATTGGTGCTTATAACAAACAACATTACGGTGGGATACATGCTGTGTAATAATCAAATAAAATTTTAATGAAGATTAAGATGACGTTCAGGAATATATTTATAAATATTAAATAATTTATAATAATAAATACATAAATTTACTCGCATTATTGGGTGAAATGAATATAAATTGAAATCGCAGGTGGAAAAACAAAAATTTCAAAATATTATTATTTTAATTTAAAACTTAATTTTATTTTATATTGCATAGGTGATATGACGAAAAATTTAGTATGCATTGAAGCATGCACATCACCGAACCATAAAACCAAACAATCAATCTGATGTAAACGTCCACAGTGCCCTAACACAACAAATGACAGGGAAAAAAATCGTCTGTTTACATACCCTGGATCGTGGGCGGCATCATTCTGACCTTGACTCCCAGCACAATTTTGATGATTCTCATTCTCCATGGTCAACGTATCAATATTTAGCCGGTTTTGTATAGATATATCTCTCTATGAATATATATGTGTGTATATATATAATCAAATATATATAATAAATTGTTTATATTCTTAATAATCTCTCAACATGAGACGCCGAAGTATTGCAGCAAGCCAAAGGTAGGCTGGAGAACACTTTTAAGTTTCTTGATTGTAGTTGATGTGTTGTCCCGATTAAACTACAGCCTATACACTACACTAAAAAAGGGTGCTGCTCTCCGGTCTAGAACCCCCACTACTGCTTAGCCTCTGTGACATACTACACCTACGACGATCGGAGCACGCCGCTCGCTCAAGCCAAGGGTTGCCAGAAACGGAGCTCGCCAGCGGTCGCCAAGCGTTGGGCGAGAAAACTCAGTTTCGATTTTTGGTCCGTCGTAGATCAGGGAGATTTTAACCGCGCTGCCGGAGGAGAAACACCTTCAGTGTTGCACCTCTGAACGTTGCGGGAGGAGCGGATGTGGAAGTTTTCTGGAAGGGGGAAATAGAAAGGAGGAGTTTTTTTTTTCTTATAGGTGGAAATGCGGTGCAAGGAAAACTGTACTTTAAATAGATCTTTTTTGTGCTTGTCTGTGAGGGGGTACGGGCCCCTATTAAAGGTAAAGATCCTTAAAAAGCTAGTCTTTTTTTTTTCACGCTAAGGTGCGTTCATGGCCATGAGCCGAACCAGTTAGAGAAGAAGAGATTTTTTCCCCTTATCAAAAAAGAAGCTCAAAAGGCCCCCTGAGTCCCCTAATTTTGGGGGCCCCTAAAGTCGTATTTTAGTTGTAATCATGTTAGCATTGAAAGAGGTGGGCGGAACTATCAAACCCCAAAAACCTGCAAAGCAGTAGGTCCAGAGCTGTAGAAGGGTCCAAAGGCCCAAGAAAAACATATGCAATAACCATTTATAACATTTATGTTTATAATATTATTTATACATTTGTAACATTATTTATACATTTATAACATTATTTATACATTTATAACATTTATACATTTATAATATTTATACATTTATAATATTTTTACATTTATAACATTATTTAAACATTATATATTATTATAAATATGTGCAATAAACATAAGGGTACCTAGGCAGAATCTCACAGCCCCCCCCCCCCCCGGAATTAGTAATTCCGACACTGATGATGTTAACACTAAAGTGCAATCCCCCCCTCCCCATGTGTTGGAGAGAGGGACGATTATTTTTTTAAAATGCGCTGGTCTCATTTTTAGATAGGAAAAAAAAACATTGGACAGAACAGGATCTATGATAATTATATTTATAAATTAATATTGACACAACCTAAAATATATATAATTGTAAATTTCAGCTATGTTTAATGAATTATTTTCATTTAAAAAAATCTTTAATTTTTACGCAATTCTGAGCACTTATTTAATATCGTCTTCAAGGCTTGGAAGACTTTCGAAAAATGACATACTGCGTCAGGTTGAGATTCAAAATTCTTAAAGTTTTTCAAAATATTTGAAAATATCTTCAAGTCTGTTTCTTTCGTTATTTTTGATGCGCATGAAAGCTTTGTTGATGCGGAGTTGAAGTTCAAATTCTTGGAATTTGCACCAATGACCATGATTTGAAATATATTTTACTTATAAAAATAAAATAGTCTGGAAACATGCCAACTGATTGATACTTTAAATTCAAAGACAACCAAAAAATAGGTTTAAAAGTCTTTTAAATCTATTTTTTGGTTGTCTATGATTTTAAAGTAAGTTCAGTTAATCATTTCATATCATTTTCACATATGAAGAATAAAATGCTCACATATTTATGTAGTCAGATTATTAATGTCAGTTTTAATACATGTTTAAACCTATTTATCAGAATTAATTCCGGTATACTGTGTTTTATAGGATTTCAGATATATGTAAACTGTTTATATCCGTTCGGTTTAGTTAACTTAGACATTCAAAATATATTTTCAAAGTTTTAAGATATATATTAACATTTTTTTTCCCCGTAACAATAATCATATCACATTTATTATATTTAATAAATAGCAATTATGTTGCAATTACGTTTTTGTGCAACGGAGTATAATATATACTCAGTTTCAAATATCTGAATTATACCATTACTAAGTGAGTGCATCACTTAAAAATATGATGTGGGCAGCACATAACTTTCCCTGCAGACTTATATACACATTATCTTTATTTTAATTAAATTTAATTCACTATTCATTCAATTTTCGTTCTCATTTGGTAACTGGACTCAATTTCAAAGGTGGCGTAGAGAAAAAATATCTCGAGAACGGCTAGTCCTAGTATAATGGGGTTGGTCTTATTCTTTTCTTCGTTAAAAATTACGTATAAAACAAGCATTTAATGGATATATTTCAGCATACATAGTTTTTTATTTTAGATTTTGTCGATTTTTGCGGGCCATTTTGCAAAAAAAGGCAGGCGACTTATCTACCAAATTTTGTGAAATTCGGTTCATTAGATTTTCAGCTAGAGTGGATATAAGCTTTTGCGGGCCATTTCACAAAAAAAGGCGTGTTCTTTTATCCCGAATCGTACCCAAAACTAATCAGCACCAGATTCGCCCACAAATGACTTACCTACCAAATGTTGTGAAATTCGGTGTATTAGTTTTTTAGTTAGAGTGGATACAAAATATGCACAGACAGACACACAGACAGACACACACACAGATGTCACGCTAAAAATGGTTTTTTCGTATTCTAGAGGTCTTGAAAAATAAATAAATTACATGCAATTGTTGCACGTGGGAAGTTTTCTTTCTGTCATTGTAGATATCGGCCATTCCACGTTGATGAGTGCATAAACGAAACTACTCCATGGAATCTATATGAAATAGAAGCGCGCTCCTTTTCTGTACCACTGGGCGACACATTTTGCCTAATACCGCCAACTTAACGACTTTCGGAGAATGCCGCTAAATTGACGATACTTTATGTCTCGGGAAATTGAATTTAATTCCTTTGTTAATCACTGTGAGAATTATTTTAGCGAGAATTATTTTAACATTATTTACTTCAAACATTGCGAATTTTACTATCCTCGTGGGGGACGGGTATATTTGTCAGGGGTGTGGGGGAGGGGGGTCTATGGGGTCACACATTAATTTCGTTCTATTAAGAGGCAGCACCAGAAATTATGTTTCTTCAACTGGCAGAGGATGTGGCTACAAAGTCTACCGGCATAAATGCAATATCACGAAAAAGCTTTGGAGTTTTGCAACGTGATTTTTGTAAAAATATAAAAAAAAAAAGTAATATCCCTAACTACAATTCATGCCAGAGAATAAGTACTGGCTTTATGTACATTGCAAATCACTTGCAAAAATCCCGATGATGGCCCTTGACCAAACTGATTTATTAAAAACAAACCTTTTTAGTAGCATTCTTAAAAACATTTTATTTTAAATGATTGAGTGTTACTTTCTTTATAATAGAAGGTTTTATACAGCGTCACGTCTAGCATGGTTGTGACGCATTTCCCAATCCATACCAACTTTCATTTAGGCGCCAATTGTATAATATTAGACTTCATATATGAGCCGAAAAAATGAGTTGTGTTGAACCAGCGATCGAACCTGCTTCTTCGACTCAGACCGCCAGACCTATCCGAAAGTGTAAGGTATCTATTTGAACTGCCGGGACAGTACCACTTAATTTAGACCGGAACCCAGTGGGGGACGGCATCCACAGGGACCTATCTTCTTCCCGCTACCACCAAATCTCGAAAGGACATTTTAACACACAGATTTAACGCGCCTATACTCCTCTTTAATACTGAGATAGTTTGAACAGAGCCTGGAATCGAACTCTGGTCCTTCGAGTGCGACCCCCGTGCCTTAACCACTAACCATCCCGCTTCCAGAAATTATGCTTCGTTAGGGGTTTGTATAATAATAATTAGCAATATTAATCGGAATTTTTGGCGTGTTCCGCATGTGTTCGAGATAATCATTAGCTCAAGAGCAGCAGGTTTACGGAAAAATAAATTGTTTTTAATTAAAACTACGGAAAAATGAATTGTTTTCAGTCTACGGAATGGTTTCAGTCTACAGAAAAATAAAGTATTGAATAAAAAATAGAAAAATACGGAAAAATAAATTGTTTTCAGTCTACGAAAAAATAAATTATTGAAAAAAAATAGAAAAATACTATAAAAAATAGAAAAATGCGGAAAAATAAATTGTTTTTAATTAAAACTACGGAAAAATGAATTGTTTTCAGTCTATGGAATGGTTTTCAGTCTACGGAAAAATAAAGTCTTAAATAAAAAATAGAAAAATACTGCATAAAAAATAGAAAAATACGAAAAAATAAATTCTTGAATAAAAAATAGAAAAATTCTATAAAAAATAAAAAAATGCGAAAAATAAATTGTTTTCAGTCTACGGAAAAATAAACTGTTTTCAATCAATTGCCTTGTGCAAGATGAATGAATCAAAACTGTTAATTAGTTGAGTCAACTTCTTACCTTCTATAAAACAGCTTTTCGAGTATACACAGATTAGACTACCATATATAAAATCTGATGTCGGCAGCATACAACTTTCCCTGTAGACACAAATTCATTATTTCTTTATGTCTTTAATAATTCATTAAATTGAGTTTAATTACACAAAATAACAGCCATAATTATTTTAAATGACACTGAATTTACACTTTTAATTCAATTTTCGTTTTCATTTGGTAACTGGACTTATTTTCAAAAGTGGCGTAGCGAAAATGGGAAAAAACTAAAATATCTCGAGAACGGCTAGTCCTAGTGTTGTTGTTGTTGAAACCCAGACCGTCCGACCTACCAGAAAGGTGTAAGGTAACCGTTTGGACGGTCGGGAAGTGCCACCCAATTTAGACCGGAACCCAGTGGGGGAGGCATCCACAGGGACCGTACCCTCCTTCCCCTACCACCAACCTCTCGGAAGGACTTTCGGACCCACATGTTTAACGTGATCGTACTCCGCATGAACACGGCGGCAGTTTTGGCAGCGGCTGGAATCGAACCCGGGCCTACCGAGTGCAACTCCAGCGCGCTAACCAATGGGCTACCGCGCCCGGCTAGTCCTAGTGTTGAAGACCCAGACCGACCGGCTCGTCAGCAAGGACATGAGCAACCGATTAGTCGGCCGGGAAAGGCTAGTCCTAGTGTAACGGAGTTGATCTTATTCTTTTCATCATTAAACATTACATATAAAACAAGCATTTAATGGATATATTTGAGGATATGTAGTCTTTTATTTTAGGTTTTGATGATTTTTGCGGGTCATTTCGCAAAACATGGCAGGCTATTTTTTTCCAAATCATACCAAAATCAAATCAGCACCAGAGTAACTCGCAAGTGACTTATCTACCGAATTTTGCAAAAAATTGATCCACTAGTTTTCCATCTACGGTGGATACAAGCAATTTTTGCGGACTATTTGACATAAAAAGGCGGGTTCCTGAATGCCGAATCGTACCAAAAACTAATCAGCACCAGGGTCATACATAAGTAACTTATCTACCAAATTTTATGAAATGTGGTCCATTAGTTTTCGAATTAGAGTGGATACATGAATTGCACAGACAGACAGACACACACACACACACACACACACACACACACACACACACACACACACACACACACACACAGACGTCACGTTAAATATAGTTTTTTTCGTGTTCTAGAGGTTCCAAAACGTGTCGATCCGTCGAAAACTCGAGTTGCGATTTTCGGCATGATTCTTATACCACTTTCCCTATACGGCTATACATTACCATGTATTGCAGGGAATGTAAAAACCTGGTCCAACAGCAAGGCATGTGATCTTCAACGGGAACTGGATGTTCGAACTGAGTGGAGGGTTGCCATACTTTTTCGGTCCAACATAAGACGGCAATAGTTCGCCAAATAACAGATAATCTCAGTCACGTCGCCAAAGGGGAGATTTGGGGCCATAACACCCACCCACAAGAACCCATCGAATCCAGTGAATTTCAAAGAATTGATATATCAGCGTTCCCAGATCTAGGAAAATTCAGAAATGTTTTAGGGATTTAGGGGAAGAAGCTAACGAATCTAGGGAAAATTTCAACAAGTTCACAAATTTCGATTATAAAAGTTATCTATGAAAAACATTTTTATGAAAGCATCTAATCAAGAGGTTACTCCTTATTTCATGACGTCACAACTGGAAAATTTTTTGATACAGGGAGAAATAAAAACAAAATATTTTGTTCCCTCCTACTCACACTAGAATCTTTTTCTAGCATCCCTACTGATATGAATTTGAGCTCCAACGAAAATGCCCCCCTCGACGTATAAGTTCGTTGTACATTACATCATATAAGCTGCAGAAGCAGATAAGATAATTAGATATAATATTTTGTCCTCTCAATATACTATCTACTGTAGAGTTGATAAAAAATAATATGTAAACCTACATTCAATGAAATTGAATCTTAACTGATATTTTTCTTCTACACCACTATAATTGTAAAGAACCTTGCTGTCCCATTTGCTTTGTATACTGACTAGTCGACAGTGTATCGTTGATCTAATGGAATCGAATTGCAAGCTCTTATCGAAGTGGACTCTGCATTTTCCACCTTCTAATATCAAGTTGACGTGCAACTTGCAATCTGACAGATCACCTACTGCTTTTTTCTTTTTTTAACTCAGGTTAGCCTCCTGATGCTATTTTTATTCTCCAAGCTATTGATTCTTGCTTGGTCTTTGACCTTCCGAATTTAAAATCGGCGCTCAATATACCAGAGTCCACTGAATCCGTGCTAGACGTACTAGGGTCACTTTCAGACCGCAGCTATCTTTAAACTAACCTACAGGTTGATTTGTTCGGGAGCAAGAAGCTTGCTTAACCAACTGGGAATTGAACCACGGATCTTCGAACTAGCTAGCCGATGCTTTATCGCTAAGCTACTGGGAAGGAATTGTATGCTCTTATCGTTGAAGTGGACTTTGTACAATATACAGGGTTCACAAGAAAGTCCTAAACCACCTCAAAGCTTCGTAAGAAAGTTCTTAACCACCCTAAAACTTTGTATGGAAAGGCCCACGAGTGTACACGTTAAGCATATTTATATTAAAGTGACTATGCTCAATTGAATAAAATTCATTATAGCGCCCTTAGAAATTAAGTAACGAACACGGAAACAAATTGAGAAATAAAAAAAGCCTAAAACAAAGTTGAAGAGCATTTGTCTAATGATTAAGAATCTCAACAATAATGCACATTTGAATTCGAGAAAGAATATTACTGCGTACTTTGACAGGCATTTCAGGTGTCACCGTGTTACAGCATCTAGCAACATATAAAGTACAACGAGTATTTATTGTCTTCCATATACGCATTTTGAGCGTTCCTGATGCCAATAATTTGCATGTTTTTCCTTCTATATGGCTTTGTTGCAGCGTTCCTATTTCTAACTTCAATTCTCTGTTAAATGCACTGGAATTACTTTCATTCGATGGAGCATGTCTATTTTACAATATATGGACGTAATATGTACCCTTTATAACCTTTTATTCTCGAAGTTATTTAGGTGCATAATACTTTGCCAAGAACCCTGTATTTTAGATTTACACAAAATTTATTCTTTGGAAACGTTCCCTGGATATTATATGTTCAGAACCCAACACAATCCAAAAGTCTTAGAATAAAAAAAATTTCAATATTTATTTCCTGACCCCTGCAAAAGATGTTTACATCGTTCATGTCCAATAAATATTCTGCTCCAAAGTAAGCTTAATTCATTTCCAATGCAAAAAAAAAAAATGTTTCTACAAAACGTAAAAATTCCGATATGAAAATGTTCTATTTCATCTATTTTTATATATAGCTATATTGTTAAAAAGGGAAATGCATCACTGAAAACCCGTTTCTCTCAATATTATAATAAATAAAACCGCTGCTTGTAAGAAAATGACTTATAAAATTTCCTTGAAGAAAGCAGGTATAGTTTAGTTAGGTGACGATAATTGTTTCAAACGCTTTATAAACCCCCTTCTTCACGCCAAAAGAACAGTATGCGCCCTTAATAACCGCTAAGAACGAATTGCCTACGACGAAGAATAAACGGGGCAGTTTCTTCTTCAGGATTGGTAAGGGCGCACACTGTTCTTTTCGCCTGATGAAGGGGGGTTTATAACGCGTTCGAAACAATTGTCACTTAACTGACACCACGCAAAAGGCTTCAAAATTAAAGATAGAGTTCACACAGAACGAGACTGCAATAACAAAGTTCATAGTCGAAGAACTTTCCGATTGGAAGAGTTTCTAAAACTGAAAATCGCGCTCCTGCTGCTGTGGCATGCATTTATGCAATTCCGTGCATTCAGCTTACAACTGCAACAACAATAATAAAACTTGCTATGTGTCGCAATCACAATGCGTTTTTAGACCACATGGAAAGTAAACATCAAAGGCAAAGCTAATCGCTTAAAACTGAAAGAGACAAGCCATATTTTTTTTAGGGATTGTGAATTTATGAATCCAGGTATGGCCATACTGCTAAAAGAGTATACTTTTTGTAGAGTATATCAGAAGGAAAATGTGCCATATCTATTACTTACTATAAAAAATCTCAAAAGGTTCCGAACTACATAGAATGGGAAAGTCAGCGGCACCGCTGATTATTTAAAAATGAAAAGACAAGCCATATTTTTGAGGGAGTGTACATTTATGAATTCAGGTATGGCCATACTGTCAAAAGAGTACACGTTTCGTAGAGTATATCACAAAGAATATGTGCCATATCTATTACTTACTATAAAGAAACACAAAAGGTTCCGAACCACATGGAATGGGAACGTCAGAGGAACACACCGCTCATTGTTTAAAAATGAAATAGCCAAGCCATATTTTTGAAGGATTGTGAATTTATGAATTCAGGTATGGCCATAGCGTCAAAGGAGTATACCTTGCGTGGAGTTCATGAGAAAGAAAATGTGCCATATCTATTAGTATACAGCATTTCAAAACAGTTCCGGACGAGAGGCAGCAGATAGTTACATCGTATATCTGGGAACTTTTTCTGTAATGAAACATATATGAGCTATATTTTGACGTACATTATGTCTTATGGGCGGGGTGTTTGGCTGAAACCAGAGCGTTCCGTAAAAAGTAAACATTTTGGAAGCTTATATCGCCGAACCTGTAGATAAAAATATAAGCAAATTATTTTTGTTTAGTCAGGTATAGGGTGCCCTTTATGAATATACAGAAATAATCTCAATATTTTAATTTTTTGAAATACATTTTTTTAACTACAGTGTATGTCTTAGAATTTTTGTTTCACTTTTTTTTTGCTTTCACTCGAAATGTCGTCTAAGCTGTAAAAGATAGACATTAAAGTATTGATAATCGATAAATAATTTTCAATAATCGATATATAAACAGTAAGCAATAAAACGTTCAAAAGGAAATTTAGTTTCCAGATCAATCGGTTATTACAACGATCTTAGCGTTTCTGAGTTATCATCTTATCAAGTTGAACAATGAAAGTTTTCTATTTCTACTTTCTCATGCGAAGTACAGAGAAAGTATCAATTTCACGAAAATTTTCGATTTCAAGACTTTGAAGCCAATATATGCTTTACGATCTCCTGAGCGTGTTTTGACTATTTTTAAAGTTATCTCCGTGTCTCTGGTCAATTATTTGGTATACATGATAGCCGCCACAAATACTAATGGATTTTTCATGAAACTTTATACTCGGCTTTGCTATTGAAAATCCAGAACTGCATTTTTTTTTTTTTTAAATTCGAGTGAAAAATGCGAAATTTATACGAAATTTTATATTTTATTAACATAGCAACGTAGGACAAAATTCGACATGATCAAACATAGAAAAGGTTATTTATGGTTCAATAGTCACGATACTTAATTGTTGCGATAATTGCTATAAAAAATAGCCTCGATATAGTTTGTGTGTTCATGACATCATTAGCCGCCCTGGGGGGAAGGGGGCATTGTCAAACTTGGTATCAATCGAAAGATTGTTTTCAAGCGCTTTAAAATGAAGGGTAACATGCTACAATCGAGAGCATTTTGACCATCAATACCGATTTTTCAATATTTTCTTGTAATATTTTAAATATATATATATATATATATATGCCTAACACTGTGCCTATTTTATGTTAATTTTATGTTTTTATTCGCTCATCACTCCACTTTCAATAAAAGATAAGTCACAGGTAATTAAAATTTTTACTCTCTATCTCTCTCTCTCTCTCTCTCTCTCTCTCTATATATATATATATATATATATATATATATATATATTAAAATAATGAAAACGAAAGTGCAAGAGTGCAAATCAGTAAACACAGTATCAAACTGCGGGCAATATAATAACGTGTATTTAATAACAGAAAGTAAAAAAGTAAGGAGGAAGGGCTAGAAAAGTGCAAGGAAAATTATATATTAATATAATTTTCCTATAATTATTATTATAATTAATATTTTAAATATATATATATATATATATATATATATATATATATATTTAAAATATTAATAATAATAATAATTATAATAATAAATAAAAAAAAGATCAATCATGCACAACGCATTGATTGTGAAACACTTTCCAACTGCAATGCAATTTTATTTAAACATCTCTAAAATGCGATACATTCAACAGTCATATTTTTAAATTGTCACAATACTACATGAATTTATTACATTTGAAAAATTAAAACTTTATCGAAAAAAAATGAACTTTATTCAAATGACGTCATTGAAATATAAGTCGCCTGGTTGAAACATCTCTAAAATGCGATACATTCAGCGGTAATATTTTTAAAACTATCACAATACTACAATAATTTATTACATTTGAAAACTTAAAACTTCATTAAAAAAAATTAACTTTATTCAAATGACGTCTTTGAAATATAAATTGCCGGGCACTCTATGTAAAAGCTGTAAATATTTCATTCATACACTTTTATTCCATTCCTTTTATTCATCACAATACAACGATAATTTATTTTATTTAAAAACTTAAAACCATGGAGGTAAAAATAATTTAACTCTATATTTAACTTTACATTCTCCAGAAGTGAAAATTATGCTTCGTTGTAGAAATAATCAAAGTTTGATGATCATTCAAACTCAAATATATTGTAATTGCGTTGCTTCAAAATGTGGATGCACAGAAATTAAGCAAAAATAAAGCGGTTTTAGGCCGCATACAACACTAAATATAAATTAAAAATAACTTTAAAAATCGCGATTTTGACACAAGATATATGGCATTGATCATTTAAACTCAAATATATTGCAATTGCGTTGTTTCAGAATATAGATGCATAGAAATTAAGCAATAATAAAACGGTTTTAGGACGGATACAACACCAAATATAAATTAAAAAAAACTTTAAAAATCGCGATTTTGGCATAAGATGGATGCCATATTTTATTTTGAAGTGGGTCACGTGATGTCTTCATATAATATGGGTGTAATTATTATTTTAATTTTTATTTAAAAAACTACCGAATATATTTCGCTGAAATGTTTTTCATATGTTTTATGGGATAATTTGAATATTTCCTAAAACTTTCGAAGCAATTTGGGAATTTTAAATTCGCTTAAATGTTTGAAAAATTAGGTCCCATAGGGTTCAATGTATTTCATCTTTTCAACTCGGGTTCAGTCCAAAACTAATTAGGTGATATTATTCATTTGTATTCCCATAGGTCCCACAGACCGTCTGAACAACATACTAAAATTTCATTTTGATAAAGTCATTTTTGCGGCAGTTCACGTGCGGACAGACAGAATGAATGAACAAAGTCATAAACTCTTTTCAACTATGTTGTGAAGTGTTAAATAAAATGAAACCCATAAGCTACTTAAAAATGGATAACATTATGAGATAGTCGAGTGCAGTCACTCTCTAGTTTATTAAACTCTGCATTGCGTAGATCTCGAAAACTATCAGTGCAAGTTTAATAAAGTTTTAAAAAACAGCAAGGTTATAATTTATATCCCCCATAAATCCTACAAGGTTATATAGTTGGATTTGGGATTGGGGGTCTTAGTTACTGAAATAAAGTGGTTATGATAGAACGAAGAACTCAGTGGTCCGAGTAGGCCCATCTTATTAACTGGAGATTTTGACGTAGATGTCAAGAAACCAGAAAAAATCTTAAAATTGTTATTACTTTAAATTTTCAGACAATTCCAACGATGGTTAACTTAGAGCTTGTGATACATCTTGTAAAAATCTAAAATGAGTTCAAACTTGTACATACTAGATACATACATTCGCTTATAACTTAGACAAATATTATGTTGTTTCAATTTTGCATTTTACTTTAGAAACCATAAGCCCCTATTATCTGTTATAATCGAAACAAATGAGACTTAAAACAATGAATACATTTAATAAACTTTATTGGAGTTTAATTTTATAAAACCGTTTCGGCATGCATAGGACTTGAACCGCCGTCGATTTTTGCAATGCTTTAACAGGGAAACAACCCCCTTTTATTTTGTTCCACAAGAAATTAACGCAATATTCCCCTAACCAAGGTATTTAAAAATATTGCCCCCCCCCCCCCAACACACATACACACACCACCACCACCACCACACCATCCCTCGAAACATTTGAGATTATCGAATCCCAGGTCGTAACTGATACATACTGTGGATACATACATACACGGTGGTAAAAGTTGCGTTTTCTTTCCATGAAAGTGGCAGACGCCATTAAATTAATTTAAATTAAATTTTTTCTTCATAGACTTAACATTATCTGACCTTTGACATCTGACCTTTGACTGACTACACAGATCAAAATTTAAAATTCAGGCATTATCTAAAACATGGTTAAATTCCAAGCTATGTATAAACTTTTATTCGAATTAGTTATGATCGAATTAGTCAACGAAACTTTTGCACACAATGAAATTTCCGGCCACACAGAAAGCTACCATTAGCCTATGGGTTGGTCGTGTGGTCTGGGTTTTCTACACAATGAAATTTGAGTCGGCGGAAGCTAGATTCGAAACTGGCGATTAATTGCTTCGATTAATTGTATTTATAATATGAACCTCAAGACGATCAAAAAGTTTACCCACCTCTGCTCCAGGCGGTGATAAACTCTGCGGGGGGGGAGGGGGGGGGGGGCAAAATAAAAAAAAAACATTTGAAAATTTAAACACATTTTCATATTCGCGGATGACACAAAGTACGCGATACAAAACTTTTAAAAACAAAATTCGAATCGAAAAATTCTACAAGAAACATCAATTAAAGGAAATAAAAATCTGTTAAACCCTAGACTCACTAACAGAACGTATTTGTTCCACAAACTGTGAAACTCACTCCATTTCAAATCAAGAATATTAATTCCCTTAAAGAGACAAGGATTATCAAAGAAATTGAACTTAATTTTCCAAGATAATGGAGTATCATCCATTTGGCGTTATTTTCTTTAATTTGGCAACATTTTAGTCAACTTGTCGACATTTTCAAAAAGTCGCCAAGTTGGTGATACTTCGCCAAATTTGTCTTCAAGCCTTAAACGCGAAAAGAAATACTTTTCTCATATAGTATATAATAAATAATGTATATATATGTAAGTGATGTATAAGTAAATATACATGATAAATAATATATACACTCATATGAATAGCTTTCACCGTTTAATAATAAAGATATTAAAGTAAACATTAGATGACGCAATTGACAAATAAAGCAATCATAAAACTTACTTCACAGCGAAAATTTGCGCATTTCAGTCATTATTTTAAAAGTAGACTGCTTTAAAAGTAGAAGAGTCGAATTAAGCGAAATTAGGATCAACAAGAGTGGAATTAACGAGACTCTAATATATTGAACTTGAAATTTCCCGACACATCACCAAATGACAACAGTACTTCATTATTGTGTTTTGCATTGTAGAACGTGGAGGAAATTTTGCATACAGGCGCAAACAAATCAAAAATTCCGTTCGTTGCCAGATTTATTGTATCAGAAATAAAACAAACGTCACAATCGCGAAACAAATTAATGGATCCTTCAATAGATATAAGAACTGCAATCATAATCAAGCATTTGATTTTTGTGTATACACTTCTATTCAATGAGTGGGGCTTCGTCAGTGTAATGACGTCATATGAAACGAGATTTAGTCTGTTCAAAAGCACATGATAACGAAGGCGAACTGGTTGCCATAGTAACACATTCGACTATGGATAATAATAAGTTTGCACTGAAACAGGAAACATATGAATAGAATTTGAAGTTTTAATTTTTGGAATCGATGTATTACAACCCAAATGATATGTTTATATATTATTATTATAATTATTATTACATTATTAATATTGGACCATATTGCCTTCAGAGGATGTTTTCTTTGTATCTGTTATGTAGTTAGCTTTGCACTTTCTCTGTATATTTTTAAGCATTGTTATTTGTTGTGCATTTTATTTTCCTCTTGAGAACTAGTCTCGTTTCCGCGATATCAAAAATCGTAACAAAATTGCACAGTAAAGAATTTGGCGATTCTGGTTTAATTTTTGTTCCGTTGCAGAAACATTTTTGCATTAAAAAACAGAAATGTCTTCTTATTCATACATTAGTGATACATTACTTTTTACTTATAAATGATACATTACTTTATAAATGATGTATTACATTTTACTTATTACTTTCCCTACATACATAGAATATATAATGTATATAGGGAAAGTAATGTGATGAGCTGGAAAAATCGAATTCGAGTTTTCGACGGAAAAGCGCGTTTCATGCATCCCTGAATTCGAATTGAACTTTCTTGAAGAGTGTGTATGTGATTTTAAACACAGTCGAATGTTCTAAGATTTATAGTTTATTTATTAAACGCTATTAACAATTAAAAACTATTTTTTTTTTACATTATAGCGATGGTTAGAGTTAAAATAAACGGATTTTTCTAAATAAAATTCAAGAATTATATTCCTGTTCTTTCATCATATTACAGCTGAGTGTGACTGATTGAATGAGATATAAAATACGCATTTAAAACAACTAGAAACTTGAATCTTTACATACACGTAGAATTTGACTCATAAATAATGTGAGAAATGTATTCGAAAAATTTATAAACCGTGTAATTTATTTCTAACATTCTTTCAGCTATAACTCGCGAACGAGCTGTTCTCCCACTCAAATATTTTTATTGTATTTTCATACACAAACTTCACATTTTATTATATTTCTTTCCTATGTCTAGTCAACTTAAAACATCTGAATTTTTTGACACATACAAATCTGAAATACGTTAATAATACAATAATAATAATATCCTAATTTTTCTTAATTGCTCTTTTGGTATACAATCAACCGTTCTTGAAATATGTGAATTTATAGTTACAGCAGACGATTTTTTTTGTTATAATTTATCAATAAATATATTTATAGTTTTTGATTCAATTATGGCAACTGGGATACAACGAAGTTACGTTTCAAATACGGAAATCGTTTGCTACCATTCTTTAAATCAAAGAATTAAAAAATAATGCTAAAATCACTTGATTTGTCTGAAAATGGTCGGAGTTGAAATGTTGTTTTAGTCACGTACATCAGTTTCTACGTTAGTAGAATTGTAAAATATGTCATTTTTATACTTAAATTTTAAATTATTTTTGTTATGTTTAGAACTTTTATTAAGTGTACAAATCGTTACATTGTGTGACCGCTAAACATTTCGTCCGTATGAAGCAGGGGTTGAAATGTCTAGTATTTGAATAAAAAGGACTAATATTAACCTTACTAAAATAATTCTAAAGGTATATTCAAATAGAATTATGTTACTATGGGAACCTTCAAATTAGTGTGAGGACAAAACTGAAGCATAACGTTCACAAACTTCTCAAGTTACTCAATAAGTAAAAAATACTTTGTGCAAAAGATAAGGAAAACCTAAGCAGCGTATTTAAGCATTATTATTACCTTATTATTATTATTATTATTTGTACTTAAATACGTTGCTCAAATTTTCCTTGTCACAAGTCAAAAATTCAACTCAAATATTTCAATGGTTTTACATGTTTTGAGCACTCTTGAATACAAATCAACCGTTTTTTTTTTAACGATGTCTGTTCATGTGACTGTGGACAAGATGCGTCTTGGAACAAATTGAGCAATTCGCATAAAATTCGAGCGATTATTTCAATCGGTAAACGTCACAGTCATATTATTACGAATTCGAATTTCTGGATTTACACGATTTGATCATTTTAGAACACGAGTAAACTATTATTTTAGCGTGACAAGTGTGTGTGCGTGCATCCAGTAGTATGTACAATGTATGCATCCACTTTTAACTGAAAAACTACCACTCCGAATTTCCTCAAATGTAGGAGTAAGCAAACATGTTCGATACCCTTAGTGCTGATTATATTTTAGTACAAATCTGATAAATTGACTTAAGAGGACAGTAGTATCCCTTTAATAATAATTATAAAAAAAATAAAACGTTCAAAATATGAAGTTTAGAATTTGTTTATAAACCAGCTACAGATAAGTGCATAAAAATTTCAGATCTACGAAAATCCACAAAGGACTCCTACGAAAGTACTTAAGCACCACATTAAATGTTGAAGACCTAGACCGTCTGACTTATCCGAAGACATAGAACACCCATTTGGACGGCCTGAAAGGACCACATTAAATGTGTAAGAAAAGGTCCACGAGTGTACATTTTAGGTTTATCTATGATAAAGTGACCATGCCCGATCGAATGAAAGTGACGGCAGCGCCCCTAATGGAAAATTTTAAAAGTTATGATTAAGTCGGCAACAAAGCGAGATAGACGAAAAATAACAGTTAAGTTGTATGACATGGTCTTTAACTATTGAGTAACAATTGACACTAAAACTGTTACAGAATGCACTTTTTTGTCACAAAGAAGGTTTTAGACGAATAATCTTTATATACAGGAGTGATACAATATAAATAGCACTTAAATACACAGGAATCTAATGTTCAAACTGCTTCTGGCAGCAACCATGCATATTTGAATTTGAGAAGAAAATGTAGAACCGCATACTTTGACAAGCATTGTAGGTGTCACCGTGTCACAGTCCCTGATGATCCGATCTTTACTTTCTCTTGAGTAGTACTGAGAAAGTACTGTTTTCACGGAAATTTTCGATTTCGAGATTTCAATTCCAGTACAGAATTTAGGACTTCCTGGACACGTTTCGATCATTTTTGGAGTGATATCCGTCTGTCCGTCGGTGGTCGATTTCTTGTGTACACTATGGCTGCCAAAAATATTAATGGATTTTCACGAAACTTTATATTCGACTTTGTTAACAAATAATCTAAATTTAGAGGGAATTTTTTTTTTTAGTTCAAGCGAAACTTGAATAAATTTTATTCGAAATTTTATATATTCTTAACATGGCAACATAGGACAAAATGTGACTTAATCATGGATAATAAGAGTTATTTGAGTTTCAATGATCACGAAACTTAATAGTTTTAATAATTGTAGTGAAAAATATCGCGATATAATGTTTGCGTTCATGACTTAATTAGTCCCCTACGGGGTGACATGGGGAGCAAGTTATCCTCTGGAGGGGGTACATTATTAAACTTGATATCAATCGAAAGGTTTTCCAAACCCTATAAAATTAAGGGTAACATGCTATAATTGCGATCATTTGAAACAACGATATGGATTTTTCAAAAAATTTCATGTAAAATTTGCAAAAAACACACACAAGCTGCTTAAAAATAAATTCCGTTAGAGAAAGTGGAGTTGAGCTAAATCCCAGTTAATTTGACAGGTATATAGTGCCTTCAATATACGCGTTTTGTTCTTTCCTAGTGTAGATTCCTACTCATTATACAATCTTCTATAACTTTTAAATTAGCTTTTCTTTGGCTTATCTCGCTTTGTTGCCGAGTTCGTTATCCTAATTTTTTTTAATTCCTCGCTATGGGTGCTGTAATTACTTTTACTCGATCGGGCATGGTTATTTTGCTAACGTGTTTATTCATTTCATGGTCCTTTCCTTACAAAGTTATTTAGATGCTTAAGGGCGTTCCTTGGAATCTTGTAAGTAATCCTTTACTACGAACAACACACCTAATTTACACCTTATCTATCAAAACTCATTTCTCCAGCAAACAGTTTATTTATTTATTTTCAAAATGACTTGGTTGTAGTTGAGGTCCTTTTGCTAAAAGCAGTAGAGTAGTATCATAAAAAAAGAAATAGCGAGTGGGACTGTTACTCGTTATAGATTAATGTGAAGCATCATATTTTTCTCATATCTGGAATGGGAAAAGGTTGATGTATCGAATGTGACGATGCTACAAGCTACTTAGGGAAAGGTTTCGATATTTTTAATCTAAAATGTAATATTTTTACACTTTACTACCAGAATTATTTTATGGTATTAATATTAAAATGATAAAATAGTACAGTTTATATGGCATATAAGATTCAATACATATTAGATTCTGTATTGAGGTGTTGCCACCGAGAGAGGTTTTCCAGTCGGCAGATATCCAACTAAACAATTTCGAACTTAAAATAACTTATGTGGAAAGTTTTTTAAAAAGAAAAAAAACCTTGTCTCCAAAGTTAAGTGACCTAGACCTTTCAGTTAAACAATGGTTTCCTGTTACGTATTCGTAACAGTATGATGTCACTTCTGTTGCATACTTCCACTTCCATTTCATTTAAGTCACAATCCTTTCAAGATTTAAACAACCCCACGCCATAAAATTTTGTGCATCAAAAATAGTACGTAGCAACATTCATACGTAGGACGACGCACCACAGTTCAAGTTACGTCCACATCAGGTCGACATCACTCTGTTTCAAGTCAAACACCGTTAAATCGAAGGCACCATATTTGGGCTTTTAACCCCTAAAACTTCCTTTTAAGAAAATATCTTGCTGAACTTTGGGAATTTAAACCGGTTTATATCGTTCCAGACGGGCAGTTCGTTTCTTCGCAATTTAATCGCTGAAATATATCCGGTTACACCAACTTCTTTTAACAATATCACAAGGACTAATTTATCTCCTAAGGTTTCTTGCTACTGCTGGAGTTCTAGGTTAATGTATCATTTTTGTGCTACAATTTCTAATTGCGAACTGCTTATTTTATAAAGATCTTTTTCCGCTTTCTGAATTGAGAAAAATTGAATTTAATGAATAGATTTTCTTTATATTTTTATCGGTAGTTGTATGGTCTTTTTTTCTTTTCTTTTTGACATAAATACTATTTATGGTCAAGGTATCCGGTTGAAATTGGAACAATGCAAAAAATGTAAACATCTTGGACGCTTATATCGCTTAATTTAATAAATAAAAGTATAATCAATTTATACTTGTTCTATCAAATTAGGGTACTATTTATGAATATATTGCATAATAAAATATGTCTCTCTCTCTCTCTCTCTCTCTCTGTGTGTGTGTGTGTCTATCTGTCTATTGTAGCAAAAATCGAAGCTTCGGACAGCGACGAAATTCAATACAGAGTTACTTGAGGTTCCTGGACGGTACGGATCAGCGAGATCGTTATAACATTCGAATTAATTTTTCAGTCACTTTATATTGGAGCTAATTTTGACACAAATTAGTTCCTTAGCGATTGAAAATATTATCAGAGAAAATATTGCCACCGAGAGAGGTTTTCCTCGGAAGTAACGATTAAGGCAGGCAGATACCCAACTAAACAATTTCAAATTTCCCTGTTGACCATTAGGAAAATCGAAGAACATTCTTTCTAACGATATAGGAACAGAATCTGTAGGATAAGTCCTTCCTATTTATTCTTACATACATCGAAATATGTATGTTTTATATCATGTCTATAGTTTGGCAAAGATATGGATGTATATCTTCGCATTCTAACAAAAGAAAATTGTATTGCTCTATTTCTTGTTTTTCTGTGAATTTTTAAACTAAAGCATAATTTTGAGATTTTCGATTCTGCTGGAGAAGGACTTCATTCTTAGGTTCACCGGTTGATATGCACTGGGCGTTGTCACTGACGTCATCACATGTTCGTTGTTACGGAAAGCAGTGACGTATTTATAGTAAAAGCGTTGTTGAATTTTCGGGCATTCACAGCAGACAATAAAGATAACATGGAAATTCCACACAGAAGGGGGGGCTCGATGACACTGTTTGAAAACTTGAATGAATGAACTCAACCAATCTCTGCTTTAAATCCTGAGCATCTCCGGGTAAATTTCATAGTACAAAAATTATTTAAATATTTTAATATTTTGAACTTTAAAATAAAAATTGTCTGAACGAGTTTTTGCTTAACTTTGCTTACATTCACTTGAAATGTTTTTTAAACTGTAAAAGATAGACATAAACTCTAGGCGACAAAAAAGTTTAGAAGGGGACCCAGTTTCGAAAGCAATTACTTGTTTTTAGAAAGCTTTTATAGTTTTCGAGTAATCATCAAGACAAGTAGAAGAAAATTGAAAATGTTCAGTTTTTAATATTTCTAATTCTTATATCTCGAAAACTAGTTATGAGCAGTTTATGGCCCTTTAAAAGACTTACAGGGATATATCGCACAAGGATACATATTATTTTATTTCTGATTGGAGTCGAACTTTTTGAAATACAGAGTTTATAGTTTTGATATTTTAATATTTTATTTTTCAAGACGGTATTTAAGCAAAACTGTTTCGATTCCATCATAATGTAGACGCAGTCGATTTTTTTTCTTTTTAATGCTTTTAATGGTTTTTGATTAAATTTTTCAGGTAATAAGGTTGGTTCCAGAAAACATTCTAATGTAAGTTTTATCACTCTACTGGGTGCGGAATGCCAGCGAAGTGCGAGAATTGATAATCAGTTTCCGTTTGTATATCTAGAAAAAGTGACAATTCCAAACTACTTTTCCAAGATAAATGTCACGTGAAATATTCAATCTGATTTGTTGAAAGCTTGTTTCAAGTAATGAAACTGGATTCAGCGAATCTTTTAATATAAAATTAATCCTCCTATACAACTTCCGAAATACAGCGGGAATTAAAAATGCTTGTTTTGTCAGTCCGCAATGGCCACTTATAATTTGCAAACGGCTCAATAATAAGTGAAGACATAAACATCTTTCTTTCTTTCGACCCAAATCGTTCGATCTACCCGAAGGTGTAAGGTGAATGTTTGGACTGTGCCACCCAGTTTAAACCGGAATTCAATAGAGGCGATATCCACAGAAGCCGTACTCTCCTTCTCCTGCCACCAACCAGGACTTTTGGACCTATAGATTTAACGTGCCTGAACACCGAGTAAACACGGGGTTTGCTTTGGCAGAGCCGAGAATCGAACTCTAGTCCTCCGAATGCAATCTCGGCGCCTTAACCACTGGCTATCCGATCCCGACATAAACTTCTGTAGCTCGTGAACGTTAAACTGGCGCCGAATAGGAACCTTACTCGCCAAATCAATATTCCCCTTTATTAAGAAACTGCCATCAACACATTAATTACAATTGACAATAAATTCAATGGTGCCTTCTTTTCCATACATCATTCATTTTTCTTTCCGGTCAATACCTCCCCCCTCCTAGCCTCCCCTCCTTTCTAAAGAACAAGGTCTTCATGAACCATATTTGAATACGAACGAAATTAGCTTCGTTCCCTGATCATCACGTGCAAATCACTAATGCACGCAGTAATAGCCAGTGATTAAACATGGAGTGGTGACAGATGATTTATGTTTTATTCATATATTGATGGATTTTTTTGTTTTCCTGTCGTTTTATTCAATTACGTCTAATTAGTAGAACACGGTGGTTTAAATTAGAATATACGCTCGGCTGTTGAGATTCTGCTTTGTATGTTGTACAAATTAGATATGAGGTACAGGATAGGTCGTTGAACCATTTTTGCACTTAAGCCTCTATATGGCGGCCACTTGAGAGGCCTGGAAAAGTGAATATTAACTTGGCCGCTGCAACCCTTTACTTAATGCAATCGTATTCCCTTTGCAGATAGCAAAAGTTATATATTTTGGATATGATGCGCTGTATTGTATTATTTGTCGCTGTATAATGTATTATTTCTGCATAAAATTAAACAGTCAATAGCTATTTTTAAAAGACGTTTAAATTAAATTGAAAGCTCACTGGTGAACTTATACTACAGTGGGACTTCTCTAATAAGGCACTTTTCCAAAACGTCGTTTCTGCGTGGTCGTTTTTAGGTCCATCCATCGATAACAACATTTTAAGCGCTATACAGTGAAACGACTTCTGCTTTAAAACAGGGATCTGCAAAAGAGAGATTCTTTGCAACCAGCACTGTGTGGGTGATATTAAGGTTCCGGTGATACGATCATACGATCATCACTTATCACAAAACTCCTTAAAGCAAAGATTTTAGAATTTTTCTGATAGAAGTATGTTTATATTATTATGAACTCAGCAAAGATCGCATTATTTTCCATGACAAATGAACACTTATTTATTTATTTTGAACACCTATTTACTTATTTAACGGTCTGTTATACGGCAAAATTATTTTCACTATATTGGTTCATGTACCACATTTTATGAACTCGTATGTCTCGTTAACTCTTCCTCGTTGAAAACAAACGATACGTGAGCGAAGTTCACAATTTGAACACACAGATCAAATTACAGGGACCTGCAAAAGAGCAAGCAAGCCACAAGAGATTCTTTCCAACCAGCACGATGTGAGTGATATTAAGGTTCCGGTGACACGATCATCACTCAGCACAAAACTCTTTAAAGCAAAGATTTTACAATTTTTCTGGTAGAAGTATGCTTATATTATTATGAACCCAACAAAGATCACATTATTTTCCATGACAAATGACCACTTATTTATTTATTTTGTAACGGTCTGTTATACGGCAACATTATTTTCACTATATTGGTTCATGTACCACATTTTATGAACTCTAATTTTAGTATTGATTTTCGCTAAAAAATATAATATTTGCATGTATAGTATGTCTCGTTAACTCTTCCTCGTCGAAAACAAACGATACGTGAGCGAAGTTCACAGTTTGAACACACAGATCAAATTAGCCTAATCACGTGTCAAGGGGGAAAACGTGCAACGCAATCCCCTTTGACACGTGATTATTTATTTAATAGTCTACTATTAAATAAAATATGATGACAGGTGTTAATGTTTTATTAATATGTTGGTGGTCAGTTTTGACCGTCATTTTGTTTAGGTGAGCCCAATTAGAAACTCTCTTTTAGAGAATGGACGTAAAATTTTTGAGTGGTATTGAATCTTTTATTTCTTCTACCATCATAGTTTAAATGTTATATACTATGTGTGTGTCTATGCGTGCATCCCCTCCAGTTCATAAACAATCCAAATAACTGTCACAATTTAGGGGTTGGGTTACCTTTGTGCTGATTCAATTTTGGTACATATCTAAAAAATGGAAATTAACCTTATTTTATTTTTCCGAAATGGTTTTCAAATCAAACATCAAAGACTGGGGGGAAAAAAAGAAAAATAATAATAAACTGCATTATTTTACGATGAATATTTTAGAATGAATTTGGGTCCGATAGGAAAGTCTTGTGCTGATCAAATTGGATTTTTATACAATACCAGGGAAAGTAGTACTGGATTGGAATGGAAAATTGGAATTCGAATCTGAAGGACTGACAAGTTTTAGGCATTCCTGAATACAAATTAAATACTTCCGTGACAATTTGTGTGTCTATGTGTTGGCTACGTATATATAGCCGTTATAATTGAAAAACATTATGACAAAATTTGGTATTTATGTTTGGTTTTTATTGATGTTGATTAAATTTCAGCCTAATTAGAAAAAAAAAAGTAATAGGTAATTTTCTCTTCAAAATGATCAGTAAAGATCGCTAAATGCTGAATATTATACTGAAATTATTATGCTGACATATATTAACTTAATCATTGTTTTGTGCTTCATTTCTGATAATGAAAGAATTCTGTAGAACCTTTTCTATCACACTAGGATAGTACGTTCTTGAAATATTTCAGATCTATGTGTGTGTGTGTGTGTGGGGGGGGGGGGGGGGGTTGCATAACGCCATTTTAAAATAGGCAAAGTTGCTAAATGAAAAGGAAAGGATTTTGAAACTAAAAGAACAAAATTTTAAATAAGTATTTAACTCATATTGTTAGGAATACTTAATATGCAACTATTGTTATAAGTTGAATGTCCGGGTAACTGGGGGCAAATAGGGGGTCTTGGCGACAAATTTGGTGAAATACCGCCAATTTGGCGAATTTGGGAAATTCTGGAAACTTTTCGAATCTTGTAAAGCGCTTAAGAACTTCACGTGTTATGCGCTTCTTCCAGAATTTTCCACAGAAGGTATATAAGCTAGTCATCATTCAGTTGTGTTCGGGGAGTGATAAGAGGGAAAAGTGAATTGTGAATTCTTCAATTTCTTGACAATCTAATCTTCTGTTTTATGAGGGATTTCTGCATTTATTGTATGTTTATTGTATTTTGCTTTGTGACTTCACAAGACAGCTAGAGAGTTTAGCTGTATATTGCTTTTGTTTACATTTATTGGTGCTTTTAATAAGTTATTAGTTATCCAGAGGTTTTGAATAATTCTTGACCCCGAGAACAACACACCTGTGATTCCATTCCAGAGGATAATTCGTAACATGTTTTGCATGCTATACTATCCAAATTAATGCACACATAGTAATAATAAGTTATTATATAATCTGAAAGAAAAGCATGTGCTGTTTACACCAGATTTTTGCATCAGAAATTGAATGATTTCAAGTTCCGAAATTAAGCTCCGAATTTCAGAAACAATGCGTTTACGGTATCAGGTAGTTTACCTTGACAGTTTTGCTTATTCCTTCTAATAACAAGGCCAAGTTCAAGGCTGACTAAGATAAGAAAATATTCAAGGCCAGATATTAGGGAGGAATAGCTCGAATCGTTGTTTATGAGACAGACTCCCAAGGCAGTTCTGAGAGGAAAAAATTGTGTCAATGATCTACAAATAGATCGTTATTTTGGATCGGTTTTTCGTAGCAGAGGACATCAGCATCCACGAACTGGTAGCGTTGAAGCTCACCATGGAGTCGCCTGTATATGCGATAACAGCAAGAAAATTAGCTTTATACCACCATTTTACGAATCTCTCTTGATACGGACATATTCAACCTTATCTCGTTATCTCCTATAAATTTCTTATTTAGATCATTCTACACGAAATTCCTATACCTACGTACACATATCTCTATTACATATGTTATATTCTCTGAAAAAAAAAATTCCTAGAAAAAAAAATATTTACCTCTCAAACAAGCAACTCACGGAATATGATAATATTAAATATCACCTCTACAATCACATTTTTCGCGAATGCTCGAAATATATAAGAAATTGGAGGAGAATGCAGAGATTATTGAGGGGAAAACAGAGTAGAATCCGGAACACAGAAACAAATATATACTTCTGTATGAATTGGGGTGAAATATTTCTGTTTGAGTTTCTTCAAATCCCTGAAGGGAAAAAAAAGCGGCCGTTTGTACTGCATTTCCTTTGCGGAAATCTGGGTGCCAATATTCGACGAAATAGGTATGGGCTATAAAATATATATTTCCATTCAGGGGATTTTGTTGTGCAAAACAATCGGCACTGGGTTATGCGTGAGTGATCGTGTTTCATGTTTCAATATATAAATATGCATAAGTATAACTATAGATAAATTTCTATAATTACAGCAAAGCAACTTTGAAAGTAAAGCGACATAAAAAAAATTATAAACTTGCGCTAAGTTATATATTCAATGTTTTGAGTGCTATTAATCAAGTGAACCCCGAATTTTCGACATCAAAACCATCCGGGCAGCTGCGTTATAAATGAGAAATGTCATAAATAATTGGGCATCACGTCTGATGTTATAATAGCAAAAATTAAGCACATATCCACAACAGAAGATCTTTATTTTACTTCCTATAAGACGTACAAAAGTTTAAAAAAAGGTTAAAAAAAGGTTCTGAGTCCGTTTGTAATGTTGACCCTGGTATGAATTTGAGTTACGCTTGGCGACTCATTCTCGACTCCATGCAATTCACGTCTCTGCAAAGTTATCTTTGACGTCTTCATCTTTGGGATTATGCTTGATTGCCCCCCCCCCCTTTTTTCGATTTCTGTAATTAAATTGTAATTTAATATGCTGTTCTTTTGTTGTTAAAATTTTTGAAACGCCAAAACATAGTTTACGGTTTATCCTTGTCTAAACGTAGATTCTTTTGTAAATTGTATTTATGCAAATTTTGTCGCTATATCTGGTCTATATATGAACGATTCAATTTTATTTCCGTGCAGCCACTGATGAAGAGCGTACTTATGCTTGAAAGCGCTCTGGCCTTTTTTTAAACTTTTGTACGTCTTATAGGAAGTAAAATAAAGAACTTCTGTTGTGGATGTGTGCTTAATTTTTGCTATGAGAAATGTCATTTTAATGTTTATCTTCCAGTATTAAAATATAGTGTTTTGTTTCATTATGTTCTAAATATATTTTTTTTATATGATCCATATTTAGTCGTCTGTCAAATGAAAACATACGGAAATACGAAAGTTAATATTCTACAGATTTTAATTATTTTTATTTAGTTAAAAGATTACAACTATATAGCATGTGAATTACTATACATACAAAGAGTAATGAATCGCATGCATTTCAATCATTATGGTACTGCGGAAATGCTATTTAAAGAAGTTTATATGATTTTTTTTTTATCGGGTAGCCGATTCTCTGTTATGGAGGCTAATTAAATTAATCTTGGTGACAAACAAAGAGCTAGAATCAGAGCTTGAATGCTTCTCGAAGGTGACAAATCTCTTCTGCTCTTCAAATCACCTCGCATAATAGTATCAAATATCCTTTAAAGTTTCTTCTGTTGTAGGAATATCGTTAGAGATCGATCCCTGGAATCACTTGTGTAAGACGGTAATTCATGTCCGATCAACTTATGTTGCCTTATATTTTCAATGTTTTCAGATATTTCAATAGTTCAATTTGAAGAATAGCCGACAGACTATTTCGGTATTTACTAGTCATGGATGTGTGAAAAAAGCTTCGTGACTCCTTTTAGACGCGGCGATTCTTAAATATACTCCGAAATATTGAAATTACGGGGACAGCAGTGCCATATTTCACCCCTAGCGGCCAAAATTTGAACTATATATTTCTTCAGAAATTGAAACTGCATACTCAGGACAAAATTCGGTTGCTATTTTCCCAGTCGTTTATCTTAATGAGTGGTCTAAACACATCACGTTAAATTTGAATGATCTTATATATACTATTTCACCTATAACGTTATGCTCTCTACTTCAACTTTCACTTTAATCTCAGACCAAACGCCCCAAGTTATTTATTTCGTCTGCTGTGAGCATTCACACCGAATACTTTCATCTCTCGCAAAATTGCATCGAACTCTGGTGAAAAATCTGGAATCCGATAATTTTGAACGAACGGCGTGAAGATTCGAACAACCTTCCGCCAGGGACAGATTCAAACGCAACTTCCGAAATTCGAAGAGTGTAAACAAAACTTTCTTTTTTCCCTTTTCTCCGTTGTAAAATATTTTCCGTTATCTTCTTCCTTTGAAGGTTGCAAATCCGTAAAATATTTTAGTCTTATCAAAACGCTCTGGAGTAGCGGTCTGTTCTTCGAATTGTGTAGTACATGTTAAATTGCTGGCGTGTTTGGGATTTAATATAAAGAAGATTTTAGAATATAATGTTTTTCAAAAATTGTTGTTAAAGATATTTGATCTGTATAAATAAAATTCAAAACCCCTCTGTTTGTCTCATCATCATGTGAGAACGGCTGCACCGAATTTTTTATGGGTGGAATGAAATTTTTTATGGGTGGTCTTACTAGGGTTCCACTTAAATTTAGGCATCCTTCTGTACTTTTGTCTGTCTGTTTCCTCAGCGTGATCCAATTGTTATAGGAGACTTTAAACAAACTGAACCCAATTGCGATTAGTCGCCAAACTAACGCAACGTCGTCTTTTGAGCCTCTCTACAACAACTCTTTTACCTCATTGTAACAACTGATAATACATGAACTAGTTAGATCCACTGGCATTCTGCCCTATAAGTAATAAACAAAAAACTCGCAAGAAAGTTTCCTACTTTTGTTGAGTTTGTTTACCTAGTTGAGTCGCCCGGCCACTCATCTTGCTGCTCTAAGTCCTTGGACGAGCCGAGTGGTCTGGGCTTTCGACCTAGTTGAGTCGCTTTCTGGTAGGTCGGACGGTCTGGGTTTCGACAACAACAACCTAGTTGAGTCGATTAGCTAGCTGCTCTATATCTTAAGGATGAATCGGACGGTTTGGGTCTTCAACCTAGTTGAGTCGTATATCTCAAATAAAAATTTATAAAATGATAAGAAATAAAAGAACATCATGGTCTCACTTTCAGTATCTGAAGTCATGCGCTACTTAAAGCTCCATGGTTCCATCGCAGTTTTTTTTTTGCTGTGAAAGAAGTATAATCATTGCAGTATGTAGAGAACGGGCTGCCCACATCATGGACTCACTTTCAGTATCTGATGTCATACACTCGTAAAGCCCTAGAGTTCATGAAATGTTTATCCGTGATTGAAACACGTTTGACAACGTTTTGCAGCAGCGTTCCCCTGAGATAGATAGATAGACAAATAAATCAAGGTGTTTATATGATTAATTTATTAAATTTTAGTGTCTAACATTTTCTTTATTATTCAGACTGGAAGAAAAAATTAATTGGAAAGTGGTTCTCCTCGACTTTCTCATACCAGAATCCATTGTTAGGTAGCTTGTGGATTTATTTTTTACTTTATTTATTTATCTTATTTATTTATTTATTGCAAATTTTACAAGAAAAATTTAAAAAATCTGTATCGTTGGTCTAAATGATTGCAATTTTAGAACGCCACCCTTCATTTTAAAGGGCTTGAAAAAATATTTCAATTGATATCAATGCTGACAATGTACCTTCCTGGGGTGTGTAAACTGCCCTCCCTCTTGAAGTGGCACTAATGACGTCACGAACACAAATATTGTATCGCGGCTAATTTCCCTTACAACAGTGATTAAAACTGTTAATTTTCGATTATTGATCCATAAATAACCCTTTGTATGCGTGATTATGTCACATTTTGTCCTATATGCTACCCAACAGGGAGCTCGTCACAAGATAGCAGTGTACGGAACTTGGCTTCCTCATAGCCCTGATCCTCCTTACATTGGGGAAATGAATCTATAGAGGAGCCGGCTGCTATTGTGGCTTAGGTTCTTAAGCAGAAGCTTCCAGGTACGGAGAGGAGCAGGGCTTTTATGACCTGTTTCCAGACCCGTCGGCGACTGGGGTCGAGACTCGACGGTTTCACCCTGCCCGGTGAATGGTTCCTCTGACTCTTACTCCCCAGGTCGTGGTCTCGCTGGATGGCGGATATATCTCCTTGCCTCCTCCCCTTCAGAAGCCGGCGTAAACCTCTAGGTTGCTGCAGGGGGCGCTTATAATCTGTCCTATCTGCTGTCATGTTGAGAAAATATTAATCGAATTAAAAAAAATTCTATCTAGTTCTAAATTTTGTTATAATAAAGCAGAATATAAAGTTTCGTGAAAATTCGTTAATAATTGTCGCAGCTATCGTGTGTGCAAAAAATTGACCACAGACAGACATCACTCTAAAAGCAGTCAAAACGTGTTCAAGAGATCTTAAAACATATATTGGCATCAAAATCTCGAAATCAAATTAGAGTTGCGCGAAATATAATTTAATTGTATACTCTAAAATAGCTTTATATGTTTCATCCAGAAAAGCGTCTAACGTACAATTCAACGTTAAACACATTGTGCACGGGGACCTTCTACAGAAATTTTTCGCTGTGAAAGAAGCAAATCCTTTGCATTATGTAGAAATAGTCATGTGTTGCTCACTTTCTATTAATTTCGTTGATATTTTGATCGGATAAATTCACTTCAAATAGGTTGATTTATCAGCACACTATGTTACTGCTTTGATTGGGGCAGGCAGTAGGGAAGAACAGACGGCTCTGGCCAGACTCCGCAGCGGCCATCTTCGTGCTCTTCGGCATGTGTTGGGTTCTAAGGTTTATCCCCTTTGCCCAAAGTGCAATTTGGCTCAGGCCTCTATTGCCCATGCCTTGACTTGTATTGGATGCAGAGGAGTCAGCTGTACTCCAGTCCTGGAGTAGTTCTTCATCATTTGAAGACAAACGGGTTCATGGACTTGATCTGATGTTGCTGTCGGTCAAGTGGGATAAGAAACAACTATGTTACCAAATGCATCTTTACAAAACAAAAACAATTTAATTGCATTACTTCAGGATAAAATTTTCTTCGAATAAAATAAAAAAAAAAAATCGTCTGAGTAATGCTATTTCTATGGAAATTTTAATATTGTCCTTTTTTATAGTAATAACGGGATAACCTCTAAAAATTCGAAAGTAAAGTAAAGAAAGATCATGCCAAATTAAAGTGAAACGATTTGATGTAGACAGTACATGACTATACCTACATATTCAAATTCATTTTCCCTTTCTTTCTTTCATAATTCACCAAATTGAGTTTAATTGCATATAATAACGCGGAAAATTATTTAAAATGACACTGAATTTGCAGTTTTAATTCAATTTTACTGAATTTGCACTGAATTTGCAGTTTTAATTCAATTTTATTGAATTTGCACTGAATTTGCAGTTTTAATTCAATTTTACTGAATTTGCAGTTTTAATTCAATTTTACTGAATTTGCACTGAATTTGCAGTTTTAATTCAATTTTACTGAAATTACACTGAATTTTCAGTTTTAATTCAATTTTACTGAATTTGCACTGAACTTTTCAGTTTTAATTCAATTTTACTGAAATTACACAGAATTTTCAGTTTTAATTCAATTTTCGTATTCATTTGGCGGTTTTGGCGCATTTTCAAAGGCGACGTGGCAAAAATGCGATAAAAACTGAAATATTTCGGAAACATATTAGTCCTAGAGTAATGGGGATAATCTTATTCTTTTCGTCGTTAAAAACTACGTATAAAACAAGCATTTTAACGATATATTTCAGCATATGTTGACTTTGTAAATTTCAGATTTTGACAATTTTTTCTGGCCATTTCGCTAAGAAAACAGGTTCTTTTTCTAAATCGTACCGAAATTTATCAACAGCAGGGAAACCCAAACGTGACGTACCTACCAAATTTTATAAAACGTGATCAATTAGTTTTTAATTGAATGTAGTCCTTGAGTGCAGTCATAGAGTGTGTCATCAGTAACGTAGCGTAATATTCTTGACTGGGGAGGCTAAGCGATTGTCATTTTAACTTGGAAAAGGTTTTTTGAATGATAAGCTAATTTAGATTGGAATTCGCACTTTCATTACATTTTATCTCCTTGGTGAGTTAAAATAAAATAATTTAACATAAAAATGATAGGAGTGAATGAAATGTTCAATATTTTTAAATATATTGTCTATGTAAGATACATACATACAAAGTATGATATTTTAAATGTTTGCTTATTTCTAAATTAGTTGAACTTTTAAAACCATTTTATTAAATATGAGGTCATGGTCGTTCATAGGGGAGGACAGTCTCCCCCTTGGATATACAAGATAACAAAGGAGCGAATAAATCTAAACGATGTTATACAGTTTATTTTTGAGTTTACACCCCCCCCCCCCCATTTCCGCAAAACGTTCTACATGCGCCCATGTATGAAATAGTGCACTGAAAATTTGTGAGTAATTTGGAACATAAGCTTTGCTGAAAATCACAGTCAACAATGTCCCTAAACAATATTGCTTATTAATTATTTACAAATACTGTACTATGAAAACTTCAAAATATCTTTATTATTACAATATGCTAAGAATCCGCTAAAAAATTATCAACCACTTTTACTTAACTGAGATTCTTGTCTAACAGGGATTTTAACAGAAAATAAAACTTATTCTTTCTAAAATTCCCAAATACTCAAACGGATGCTTCGCCATATTGATGCCTATATAAAGAGCTAAGTCTACTTTGCAAACTACTTAAGTTTAATGGTAGTCATTATTAGCATATTTCTTCGTCTTGAGATAGTTTAAAATTAGGCAAATCCTAGGTTATTCGTAAAAATGACTGCAATTCTTTAGTATTACAAATAATTATTATTTTCTACCAATGGTAATTAATAGAATCATGTTTGACCCAAAATGGAGGACTCATTAGGCTTGCACTATCCACCATCACCTACCCATCATTGACAAAACCTCACGTTCCGCATCCAATCATTGATTGTTTATAAAAGGTTAAAAATGGGGAAGCAATGCCCACGCCTTCCTATAAGCTAGCTTCCCATTTTCGTTAATCAGCTAGGGAGGAGTTTAACAAATGGGTGGTCTTAATGCCATGTTTCTACTTATAGAAGACGAAGGCTTTTTTCAGTTTCTAAAACATTAAAATATGCGTTTTAATGAGAAAAATACTTTGCTACAATATTCTCAAAATACTGAAGAAAATAATTTCACAAAATATCCGCCACTATTCTCAAAACATTGACAAAGTCACAGTTCACTGTAGTTCGTATATTGTCAACTCGTCAACTAAACTTCAACGGAGTGATGAGTCCTTTTTATAGTCTCTTTATAGAAACTTCTGGAAATCTCTCTGGAAATTTCCAGAATTATCTAATATCTCCTAGACTAATCGTTATTTCGTGAAGTTTCTGGAACATTCCGGAAGTCGAAAATGTCGCCAAATTGGCGATAAATCGCCAAATCTGGCAACCCTTCTTCTGACTCGAAATTCTAGAAACCATAGAGTGACGTCAGGTAAAGAATGTTTGTACGGCTGTCTTCTGGTGAAAACACTTAGATGGCACCGTTTGGTCTGCGATAGAGACGAAAGACAAGACGGGGGATGCCAGTGAGAAAATATTACACGCTCGCAACAATATACACACGCGCAGACGCCCTGATAAAAATCGTTTTTACGTGTTCTGGAGTGCTCGAAACGTGCAGATCCGTCGAAAACTCGAGTTGTGATTCTCGAAACGATTTCAATATTTTCCCTATATGCATTACCCTGAATTGTAGGGAAAGTAAAAATTATCTGCAGTAATAAATTAAAATATTTCAATAACAGTAGATTATACACCAGAAAAGTTAATTAGAAAAATTTGGAAAATGTTTTTCTATGCACTTTGGTATAAAAGCTAATTTTTGCTGTCTGGCCATTCGCGAATCATAACTGAATGAAGGTGGGAACAAAAATAACCGCGATTTATAATTTTATTGAACAAAATTGTAGGATTTTAGGTTATTTTATTATGCATATGTTTAAGCCCCATTTGTATGCAAAGTTTCAAAATTTTACCTTCATATATTTGGTTTATGTAATTTATGTACCAATGCTCACTTAGCTGTATGTATATGTTACTCTTATCTGTTCTAAAAATTTTGTTTACCAAAGTAAATAGCAGTATGCAAATTTTAAATTTCGAATATTCATTGTTTCAATCATACAAATTAGCTGATTGTAAATTCACACATTGCGAATTTATAAAGAGAACTCTCTAAGAGCAGGTGAAAAAGCTAGTATATCATTGTTAAACTTAATTGTAGGGAAAGTAATTAATGTTTCTCAAATTTATAAGCATATCCATTTCATATATAACTTAGGAATGATACTAATGGAACATTTCTACGTTGGTTCAGAATATTCTTCCTTTTGGATATTTATTTTGAATAACATTAGTAATAAGCCACTGTTTGGACCTAAATGGCGGTCCAAATCTTGGGTATGCTTAAGGATTGTAAGAAATACGCAATCTCAGATCTTCATTTGCATTGCAAATTAAACTTTCAAAGCAAACTCATTAAGATGTTTGCCTTCTTTAAACATCGTTATTACAACAAGAGAATCGGGAGATTTAATAGCACATGAACTTTAAAGTCAATATTGATAGAAATAAACTTAATTAATTTACCCGCATATTATGTTGAGCTGCATGGTTACTTTCCCTACAATACATGCGGTATTGAAATCGTGTCGAAAATTGCAAGTCGAGTTTTCGACAGATCTACACGTTTCGGACCTACTAGAACTATTTTTCGCGTGAAGTCTGTGTGTTTGTTTGTCTGTCTGTGTGTATGTGCAATGCATCCACCCTAGCTGAAAAACTGATTGGCCAAATTTCAAAAAGAAAAAAAAAGTGGTAGATAAATCCCCTGTATAGTGCTGATTAGATTTGGTTCGAAAAATAAAACCTGGCTTTTTTACAAAATGGCCCTTAAAAGAAAGCTTGTTTGTATCCACTCTAACTAGAAAACTAATTAACCAAATTTCACAAAATTCAGTAGATAAATCACCTGTGGGCTACTTTACTGGTTAGATTTCTTTGTACGATTTAACAAATATATATATATATATATATATATATATATATATTTATTTTTAACGACCCGAGAAAATTTGCAAAATCTAAAATCAAAGACTACGTATGCGCAGAGGTATCAATTAAATGCTTGTTTTATGCGTAATTTTTGGCAACGAAAACAATATGACTAACCACGTTGCCTTTGAAAATATGTCTATTCCCTCACTTTCTCACCTTCCTCCCATAGACGTTTATGCTTCCTCCCACTGGGTGCTACTGCTGCACTTCCTGCCATCGCTAGCACGCGATAGACTCATTTGGCGTGTAGCTCAAGGTCTGTTCGCACTGAAGAAGACAACCCCAAATGTGTTTCCGAAACGATCGCCTTTGTATATTTTATTCGCGTTGTATTTTTATTTGCGCTGCAAGAAAATATTAGATTGACAAAATTAATAATTTAATGGTTATTTTTATGCTTTTTTATACTATTGTATAAGCAAACATTATTTTTTTTTATTTTCTAATTTGATGTATAGCGTTTCAAGGTGTCTTGAACACGTTCGAAAAAAGGACCGTTCTGTGTGTGTGTGCGTGCATGTGTGATAGAATAAATCAAGGCACGCGTGCATACTACTCTTCAGGGTTATGTGTATATATATAATGTAAAATCTAGATAGAATATATGTTAATTTGCTTGAACTGGTATTGGTCTAAATGATCATAATAAAGTAGTGTCGTACAAGACAGAGCACCAGGCGCCTTTAATCTCCAGTTTCAATATGTGGTTCTTATCGTCAAACTGTGACATTAATTCAGTGACCCTAATTGGAGGTTCGAGGTTTTTATTTACTACTTTTTATTATTTATCGTAGCTCCTAGTGTGGCAGTTTGTTGCACATTTAGAGTTTAAGCAGTTTGGGGGGGTTGATGCAGATCTAAGGGTTACCTAGCGTTTTGGCAGTTTAGTGTTTAGAATATTTTTTTTTTTTTTTTTATAAAATAATAGTCGCGAGTTTTATTTTAAAATCAGATGTTTGAGGTGGGATCATTTAATTCCGATTATCGATGTTTAGAACAGCGCGGGGTCTCTTACGAGATTTGGCCTTGCGATGATCATAGTCATGCAGATTGAATAACAGTTCGTTTGGAACGGATGGCAAATTTCTGTAAAATTTAAGCGCTAGCTTTTTAATTTGGGCTCTAACAGTTTTTATTTTGAAGTCATTCCTAATTACCGAGTTTCTTAAGTACCTGGGAGCTTTCCTGATAATCCGTAGGATTTTGTTTTGTTTTATCTCTAGGAGGTCTATTGTAGTTTTACAGGCATATCCCCATACGGGTGCTGCATACAGCATTCCCGGGCGGATGACCGATTTATAAATTAGGAGTTTATTTTGATAACTTAGATTTCCGTTTCTTATCATTGGGTATAAGGCTCCTGTGGCCATATACGCTTTTTTGATTAAGTTCGTTACGTGCTGTTTCCAGGTTAGGTGGGAATCTATCGTTACACCTAGGTATTTAGTAGACTTTTCCGCTTTTAGGGCATGGTTGTTTATGTACAGAGGCGGCGGAGGTTTACGTTTTCTTGAGAAATAAATCCAATGACATTTATTGGGGTTTAATTTTATTCGCCATTTTTCCAGCCAAGTTTGGAGTATGTCTAAGTGTTGTTGTAGCTGTCTGTGCATTACTGAGACATAGGGGTGTTTTGCAAGTATCGCACTGTCGTCTGCATAGAGTGCCAGCTCTGTGTTTGGAGTCCTAGGGATGTCGTTCAGGTATATGTTAAAGAGTGTCGGACCCAGGATAGAACCTTGCGGTACACTACTTTTAATGAGCTTGGGTGTAGATAAGTTACCTCCTACTCTGACTTGAAAGTGTCTGTTATTTAAGTATGAGATTAATAGTTTGACAATAGCGTCAGGGACTTTTAAAGTGATCAATTTGTACGCTAATCCACAGTGCCATACTTTATCAAAGGCTTTTTGTATGTCCAGAAAAATCGCAGCTGTGGGTGTCTTGTTATTGAGACCAGAAGATATGTACTCTACCACTCTCAGCAATTGATGAGTGGTGGAGTGCTTTGGCCGAAATCCAAACTGCTCCGGAATGATAATGTCATTCTCACTAAGGTGCGTGTTCAGTCTCTTAAGAATAATTTTCTCAGTAATTTTACTAAGTGTCGGTAGCAAGCTAATTGGTCTATAGTTGGCTGGAATTGTGGCATCCTCACCAGGCTTATGGATTGCTATAATTATCGCTTCCTTCCATTCTTTGGGAAAATAGTTTAGTTTTAATATTTTATTTATTAAGATTGTCAAGTAACATATTACGTTTAAGGGTAGGTTTTTAACCGCAATATTTCTGATTTTGTCGTGCCCTGGGCTTTTACGGTTTTTGAGATTTTTAATGATTTCTACTATCTCCTGCGAGGTGGCTGGGCTAATCTCAGCCGTTACCGGGGAATTCCTGAAATTATTTAAAGTTTGTCTGACCATTCTTAGGGTGTCCTGACACATTAGATCGTGGTTTGGTTGGAATTGTTTTTCATAATGGCTTGCGAGCGCCTCGGCTTTTCTGAGTACGCGCCTCGTCTGAGTACGCGATTTTAGCACCATCTATTAGTGGCGGGAGCTTAATTTGAGGTTTCCTGAGTCTTTTTGCGAATTGCCAGAGCGATACGTCTTCTGGGCTAAGGGATTCGATTAGTTCTTTATACTGTTACTGCTTTTCTGCGACAATTTTTTCCCTGACTTTGCACGTGAGTCTGTTAAGCTCCCTTTTAAGGGCGGGGTCTCTGTTAGCCTGCCATGTCTTACGTATTCTGTTTCTTTGCCTGACTAATTGTTTGACATGGTGGGAAAGTGTGGGCATTTTTGAAGACTCACGATGTGTTGTGGCAGAGGCAATTGCTCTCTTGATTTCTGTTGTGAGTGTGTGCGTGGCAGAGTCAATATCCGCCGTGCTCATTATGTTAGGTACTGCTAAGTGCGGCTCGAAGAGTGCTCTTTTGAATACTTCCCAGTTGACCCTCTCTTGTCCCAAAGAGGCTGGAAGAGGTGTGTTCAGGTCGAATGTCACCAGTACCGGCAGATGATCCGAGTCGAATTCATCCAAGGTACTAATAGTGTGAGCGTAATCTATGTTTCGCGTTAGGACAAAGTCTATAAATGAGCCGTTGGCGCCTGAGAAGCAGGTTGGTGTCGACGGTACAATAATGTTAGTGTTTGTCGTGTTCAGCAGTCTGTGTATCTGTGTACCGCGTGAATTGGCTCTCCTACAGCCCCACGCTCGGTGGTGCGCGTTGAAGTCGCCTGCGAGTATAGTGTTTGGATATCGCGCGAAAAGCAGTTCCAGTTGCGCAGCTACATCTACTCTACTCTACTCATATTTTAATGATCATAATTTTACAGCATTATATTTATTAAGAAAATTTCGTTAAAACAATAGTGGTAGTTATTGTTCGTGGGAGGGCGGAATTGTTGAACACGCTATTAATGTAAATAACGTTAAAACTACGCACACATTAACATCAATCAACCAAATGCATCTAATTATTAACGTCACTAACTTAAGAGAAGAAATAAAAATTTTTTAAAAAATCATTGCAAAATGAGAATAATTTGGAAACGAAAGCAGATCTTGCTTGCCATGGGATAAAACAAGATTACTGGATATATTGCTAGTTTCAACTACTACTTCTAAAAAGTCATATTTTCTAAAAATATCATAAAACCAGATATTTCTTGTATTTAATCAAGGTTTTTTGGCGCAAAAAAATAGGGTTTGTTTCTTTTCTCTGAAGTAATTCTGAACCGAAAATGTACTACGCAGTGAACTGCGTATTACTGTCTAGAAGAATCATGCCAAATTAAAAAAAATATGATGTGGATAACACGTGACTTGCCCTTGCTCCTTTCACAGCAAAACAATTATGAACAAGATCCACAGCACAAAGTTTCTGGAGTTGAATTGTATATTAAAAATGTTAGCTTTTTTGGATATCAAGTCAAACTAATATTTCCAAAGTACTCAATTAGCTTATATTTCGTGCAAATATAATTTGGTTATTCACAGCGATAAAAAAATTGCTATCGTTGCAATATAATGCATATATTAAACTATTTATTAACTAGAAGCTAAGTCCGGTCTTATGACGAGGAGTATAAAGTTATGAAAAATATCTCACATCCTGCCGCCTACGGCACTTGGTCTCACAATATCCTTAAACACATACAAGCTTCGCCTTTCTTCTAATCAATATTATTAATTTGTATACCACTTCCTATCTAAACACAATTACAACATCATCCCCCGCCACTTACAAAACGCAATATCTATTTGGTGGCATTAAAAATATACCCAAATTTGTATTGATTCCGGAAGCGAACATTTTTGTCAATATTTACAATTTTTTGAAATTTATTTAATTAATTTTTGTAGTAAATTTATTTGAAAAATCTGCAATATCAAAAGGTAAAATAGTTCGAAAGTTATTACAACACCTTCAAGAAAAGTTTTGTCTAAAAGGAAGGGGTGGAAATGATTGTTGGGAACAGTTTAGGCTAAAGCAGTTGAAAGTTTATTTTTTATTATTTTTAATATCACGCGCATGCTCAGCCAATTAAATACCAAAGATATTTTTCGTACTACTTACGTAAAATTAATAGCTATTATCAAGGAGATAAGAGGGACAACGTACACCTCGACCCGATTTGAAAAGTTCATTTTAAATTTACCTGTCCGGATACAGCTAAACATAGAAATAACAATATATTGTGAATACTTTTAAAGACGATTTTAAAAGAATAATATTGGAGGAAAAGAAATAGAAATATACATTTTTATTCTGATGTTGATTATACATAATCTAAATAATATGAAATCTATATATATGATAGATTTAACTAAGCAAGTGACTGGCATTCTTTCAAATAACTTGCATAAACTAAGAATGCAAGTCGGGATAACAAGTCGCCTCCCGACTTGCATAAACTAAGAATGCAATTCGGGAGGGGATTTGCATTCTTAGTTTTAATCATGGGCAACGGTGAGCTGGTGCCTCTGTTCTACTAGTAATTAATAAAAATGAAAATACTTTGCTTTAAACGATTTAACTCGCAACTTTCAAATGGAAATCAAAATCGTCTGCGCAAGAGCTAACCTTACTTCCATTTCTCACTATTTTCTAATCTCAGTCTTCCTTACGATTTTTTTTCATCACCGAGCTAAGAAGATCAAGAATTAAAACTTCCCCAGATCTTTCGCCCAGAACTTAATTTTCGAATTCCACGAAAGTATTCTTGGGCAGAACTTTTGGAAAATGTATCCCTCTTCTCTGAGTAACTTAAAATGCGCCATCATCGTATTTAAATGTATATTTCAGAGAAGAAGGGGTGGGGTTGGGTGTAAGGAGATTTCTCATCAGAATTCTTACCGAAGGAAATGTGATGAAGAAATAATGTATTTCCTTCGCCACTGTATCGTTGGTGTTTTCTCAAAAATACCTTTAGGCTACACTCGATTTTCTCATTCAAACTAGTATAGTCTACAGTCCACTTATAGTCAGTATAGGAATATAAACCATGAATTTTTTTATGAGCTTACCTTTACAAGAAATGCTGTTGAAATCTTACTTGATAATAACAGTTTATTTTTTTATCCCCCCCCCCTTACATTGACAGCAATTTAATGAATCAGATGAATTGGATGCATTGGTTAATTATGTTAATATATAGGGTGTCCCAAAAAGATTGAAACGCGCTTTATTTCTTTATCTGTTGGAGATAAGTGGGCAATGTAAATTGTAAAAATGTTGAAAGTAATGTAGGAAATAAGTCTACGTTAATGAAATAGTCCTCCCATGCATTTTCAAAAAGTTACACGTTTTAAATTTTTATACGAGCCCCTTAGACAAATTTGGGCAATCAGAAAATTTTTGTTTTTAATGCAACAAGATCATTAAAAAAATCGCTTATCTGTATCTTTAAAATTGAGCGAGTTATATTTAATTGAACTTTGTAAATGGGGACCATATATCAAATTAGAAATGTAAATTTGTGACATATCACAAAAAAGATAAAACTGGATGATAATACATAGGATACCCAACCTCGTAGTGAATACCACTGCTTTATATGATCTCTGTCTGTGTAATGCTTTATTTAGATGCATTTGTTATAGAAAATTTTGACACATATTAACGTATTTTTGATCTAAACAATTTCCATCGTCAATTTGTTTATGATCCTTATTTTCACTGATGAAACAGTCTTTCACATGGCACGGAAAAGTGACATAAGTCAGATTTTTTCAGTTAATTTTAGAGATACAGATATGCGGTTTTTTTAATGATCTTGTTGCATTAAAAATAAAAATTTTCTGATTGACCCAATTTGTCTAAGGGGGTCGTATAAAAATTTAAAAAGTGTAACTTTTTGAACATGAAAGGGAGGGCTATTTCATTAACGTAGTCTTATTTCCTATCTTACTTTCAACATTTTTGCAATTTACATTATCCACTTATCTCCAACAGGTAAAGAATTAAAGCGTATTTCAATTTTTTTGGGATAACCTGTATATAGGGTTTTCAGAAAAGTCCTTAAGCACCACAATAACTTTTATCGAGACATATCCATGACTGTATTCGTTAAGCCCATGCTGGTCGATCGAATAAATGTGATTGCAGCGCCCCTAGTGAAGAATTTATAAAATGGGATAACAAGCGGCATAGACGAAAAGCGGTTGCTGCACTGGGAACGCGATTCCTAGATTGAAAAATGCTTTCAATTGGTAGATGTTATGACAATGAACTTAGCTATTTCCACTTAGGGCAATCTTATCTCAATCTTCTTTGAATTTGAACACGGCTGCGGGGAATGGCTGATTTCGTTGTCCAATAAAAAAAGTTTGCCAAATTGAATCATTCAATTTTCATGTTACTAAAACATGCTATTCGAGGTTAGGATCTATATAAATAAAATTGACTTGTGTATGTGTGTTTGTTTCGAACGACTGCACCGAATTTCATGAAACGATGTGGGAAGACATAGAATAGCCCCCACTTAAAATTTAGTCTTTGTTTCAAGTTTCTAGGACCAGGGGTTATCTAGATATTAATAAAAAACGAACCTTCCATAGATATATCATTACGACATTTTTTCTTTAAATTTATGTGTAGAAAAATATATCATGTCAGTTAGCAACGAAATGAAATCAAATATGTTTATACAACAAACGAGTTATATTAAATATTTTTATGAAATATCTAAGATTTAAATAATACAGAAATGCATATAAAAAGTAATTTTATTTGAATTACATTTTTGTCCATTACAGTCTTGTGGTTTAAAGCATGCGGGAATGATTGATGTTTTCAATTTTAAGTCATATGTTTTATTTTGGCAAAGATTTTTAAAATTAATATATTTTTATTGTGTTTAACCGATTGTTGAAACAAAATAACAATGGTACGAGTATATATATATATATATTCTCCCATTTTATCGCATTTTGGCGTATATTGATCCAAACTTTATTTCTTGTAAATTTGTATACAAACACGATAAAGATATTTTACTCTTCGATCTGACTGTGCAGGTAATTTTGTACAGTGAGAACAGAAAATGTTACATTTCTTTTTGAGGGTATTAAGTTAAATATTTTAATATAATTATTTGAAGAATAATATCATATAGAATACTACTGAAATTTGCCAATATTTTAAATCACGAGTAATGCCGGGTGTATCTACTTGCACAATAAAAGCGCTCGAAACCAATCGCCGATTCTGTTCGCTATATTGTGAACCAGACTCCTAGACGGGAATAATTTTCATCATCCAATCATTTGAGGAGTTTAGTCAAGTTACATTTAGTGTACAGTCGCTCCAAAAATATTGGATCGCCGCTCGTGTATATATAATCTCCAATTTCGGTAAAGTCATTTGTTCGTCTCTGGGCTTGTGAGAAATTGTCACTAAAACAAAACCCCATCTTCTCAATGTTCCATCCGTTAGTGAAAATCCATCTCCCACTAAAAATCCGAATCAACTGCTTTCCCACTTCCTGGGCTTCTTGGCGCTTCTACCTATCATTTTCCTCCTCACCAATCGCGCCAAAAACTCTTCTCACTAGTATCTCGCCAAGTCGGACGATACGTTTACCGATCGGGTAGTCCCACCCACTAGCCGTCAATCGAGTCCTTGATGGACAGCCGTTCGGGTCGCGCCATTGGTCCCGAACACCACGGCACTCGTGACGTCAGAGCCACGCCCGAAAACAATGGCAGGAGCGATATGGGCGCCCTCCAGGGAGCGCGACGTAAAGCATTTTTACGCGGAAAGGAGAAAGGTGAAAGTTATAAGTGAAAGGGAAATTTATTTATTATTATTTTTTCTTTTTTTTTTTACTTTCACGTTAGAAGAGAACTTCAGTTTCTCCAATAAGGAAAAAGAACAGGAATCGAACCGCGTAGTCAGGAACTGGATTGACGGATTTAATTTAAATATTCTAGTGGATTTTTATAAGTTTGCGTTATATTTTTAAGTTTTCATGAATGCAGACGGTACTTTTGGCAGGTGAGATATGAAAGGGCGCTTGAATTTATTTTACATTTAATTTCGCGAGTATATTTTTTTTTCTCTTACTGATAATTTTAAATACGATTCGATAAAGAGTTCATATGCATTTGCTTTATGCACGTGTCGATATGTAATTTTATAATTTATGTTATATAACTGCAACATTCCAAAATCGAATATATTTACTGCATAATTTAGAGCTATATCAGATTTTATATTTAATTGCTTCTCTGTCATATACTAGTTCTTAAATTTCATACACACTGGTACTCCCTGATTCTTTATTTTTTTTTCATTCACACGCCCTTTGCACGTTTTGCAAAGATTTCAATATAGTAATTTTCTATAACTTTGATTTCCCATAATTAAAATATTCATGAAAAATGTATTTTGTAATGCAAGTTTTGTTTCGCAGTCTCAAGCTGTATATAAAAGTTCATGTCTTTCATATTTTATTTGCATTGCCATTGATGAAGGACATTGTACGTCCGAAAGTGCTCTGGCATTTTTATAACTTTTTTGCACGTCTTAAGTGGTGGATTATTAAGGATTTTTTACTGAAAATGTAGTCTTTAGTGTAATTATGTTTTAAACATTTTTAGACGAGTTTCCATACATGTTTAATTTAAAAAATAAATAAATAAATACTTTAGAAATTTAAAATTGTATATATTATTTTTTAATTTAATTTAAAAAAATGAAACATACATCACCTGATCCTTACTATGAAATTTCTCACAAGAAAAAGAAAAAGTCCTAGAAATCTAAAAATTCCAAGTATGCTACAACGATAAGCATATAGATATAGATAAATGAAGTAAATGTATGAATGTTAAACAACATTACTACACTCTACCCCAAGGGCCAACGGCCGTACCGTGCTGAAAACACCGGTTCTCGTTAGATCACCGAAGTCAAGCAGCATCGGGCGCGGTTAGTACTTGGTGGGTGACCACCTCGGAACACCGCGTGCTGTTGGCCATCTCGGGTGCGGTATCCCCGTGGTTTGCGCGCTAGATTTGCACGCTACCACAAATGCCGCCGTGTTCATGCGGAGTACGATCACGTTAAACATGTGGGTCCGTAAGTCCTTCCGAGAGGTTGGTGGTAGGGGAAGGAGGGTACGGTCCCTGTGGATGCCTGCCCCACTGGGTTCCGGTCTAAATTGGGTGGCACTTCCCGGCCGTCCATACAGTTACCTTACACCTTTCTGGTAGGTCGGACGGTCTGGGTCTCAACAACAACAACACTCTACCCCAGAAAATGTTGAGAAAATACTCAGCTGGTTTCTGGAGTGCAATATGAATATCTTCGTCGTGAAACAATCACGAAAGATAATGTCGGAGTAGCAATACTAGTTAAATAGCGTTGTGAGAATCCATACTTTTCAAAATGCGACAAAATTTTGCAAATTGAGCTATTTAGAACAAAAGTTTGCATATTTAAATGAATGCATATTTAATTTTATTTGAAAACTGTATTTAAATTTTGGGGAGATTTAAAATTCATATTTTTGATGACAATGTTTGTATCCTTGAAAGAAAGCGTATTTGATATATATATATATATATATATATATATATATATATATATATATATATATATATATATATATATATATATATATATATATATATATATATATATATTCTTTCAAAAGTCCGTATAAACTTTAAAAATTCATTAAAAATCCAAAAATAATCGCATTGTGGTACGGTTTGTACCATAAGAATTGCCAGAACGGGGGTGGGGAGGGTTGACTTGAAAAAATTGTGTAGTTTAAAAGGTCACCTATAGGTGGCGCTTACCCGAATGCATCTTCCAGAAGTATGCAAATGAGACTGTTATAAAAGATCTCTAGTGCTCTGTAGATTCTTCATTTGATTCATTAGTAAACGGTGCAAAGAAGAAGTTTTTGTGAGAATGTTAACTTTGATGGAGAAAGCCTTGTTAGTGAAGTCGTATTACATGAGCGGCGAATCAGCATCGGATGCTTTACGAAAATTTTGATTTAGGAAAAATCTAAAGAAAGGAAAAGGTTCTATCACCTGTTCAGGGTTACTTAGGTTTGTCACACAATTTGACACGCACAGTAAGTTATTTTAATTGTCTTTCTAATGCGTTCAGCGCCACCTATAGGTGATTTTTTAAACTGCAAAATTTTTTCACGTCAAAAAAAGAAAAAACCCCGTCTTAGCAATACTTATGGTACAAACCGTACCTCAATACGATGATTGTTTGATTTTTAATGAATTTTTAAAGTTTATACTGAGTTTTGAAAGACCCTGTATATACAAATTGAAATTTTTAATCAAAAACTATGCATAAACTACTGTAAGTACAAAAAACCCATCTCTAGCATATCTGTTACAAATGAATAACTATATACCAAGACTAAGGATAAAAATAGTAGATAACTTATCACTATAATGGTATGGGGATGAGGGAAATATTAGTACACAAAAATCATAATTAAATATATATATATATAAATATATATAAATATAAATAAAATATGAAAAAGCATACACGCAAACATGAGAAAAGGCAATAATTAGTTCAAGATAAAAGATCTAGACATGGAGAACAATCAGTTGAAACTACATAAAAAATGGCGGTTAGTTCGAAATTGCCCACTCGTCAGGACAGCCATATAATTCGAATTAAAACCGAAAAATAACCAGTTTCTGACAATGACGATAGTATTTAACTATAAACACCATTGGAACTGTCTCTATTGGAAGAATATAGATTGTAACACACATAACCATAAGTTAGGAAATACATATACAGTGATCTCTCGTTCAGATGGACAGTCAAGGATCAACAGCTATTGTACGTATTAGCGAGAGTCGTACAAGTTATTAAAGTCGCCAACAGCTCTTGTACGTTATAGCAGGAGTCCATAAATCTGTTGTAATATAGTAATGAAATAATAAAACGGTAATGAAAGTTTGTTATCCTCAATTTTATGTAATATTTTAGGCACATTGAAAAATGCAACCTTATAAAAGAACAAAAAATATTAATCAAAAACATTTGTTATGTATAATGAGGTAAAAATGAAAATTTCTTTAACATTCAAAGCATAAACGAAATATAGTTGTACATATTACTATTCTTAAAATGAAGTAATCTTTATTTTTTTTTCTTATTGGTAAACAATCTTCTTTTTATGTCATTCTCAAGTTTATTCAATTGCTCAAAAGTATGTTCTGAACCATCTTCTACTGATTGAATAATTTATTAAATACATTTTGTCTATCTTAACGAACGAACGAACGTAATAAGCGATGTTTATAACATCCAACGTCAATATATATATATATATATATATATATATATATATATATATATATATATATATATATATATATATATATATATACATATATATATATGTGTGTGTGTCTGTGTGTGTGTATATATATATAAGATTCAAATGAAAGAGGGAAACGACCAAATGCGTAGCAAAAATGGCAAAGGTGGATTGCGACACCTCTTTCCCGGTTAGAAGCGTGCTTTTAAGCCCGGGCAACACTCCCGGAACCAATGCCATGCAGTGGCCTATCTTCCGGATATGTGTGAAGTCAAAGACACTGAAAAAAGTGCGAAGCAAACCATCTAGAAGCGACCACAAGACAAGAAGCGACCATTGCAAGACTCTAGAAGCTACCGTTGCAAGAGAAAGGGATGGAATATAATCCGTATGAAGTGCATGCTGATGCTTAAATCAGAAATCTGGTATCAACGTGCACCAGGGTGCGCTGTCCACGCATGTGCAAAGTTCCCACTAAGAACTTAAAGTGCTACTGCAAACATCCGCTATATCTCTTAAGTATGCATTTTTTTCTTTTTCTGTATTGAAAATTGAATTATAATAAATTTTCAGGAAGCCTTCAGGATAATTTCTTTTTATTGCTTCTTTTATGATATTTCTGTTATGAACGATACAATCAGTCTTGAAAGTATTAATACGTTGATTTCTCTTGAGGTGATTGATGACAACATTTCTCAATATGTTTTTGGTTAAGTTGGATTTCCAGTCAATAATGTGGTTAATTTTAATATTTAAGTTGTTTCTTTTGTCAAATAAAACAGTATATGTACCATATTTACTATCTTTCTTCAGTGTGATATCTAAAAAATCAACACTGTTTTCTTCCGTTCCTATATTTTCAATCTATTCCAGTTCTTTAGGATAAAAACTAAAATCAAACGGTGGCATATTCGTATATTGTCCAAATAGGACATCGTCAACGTAACGAAAGTATGGTATTTCATGTAAGATGTGAGTGCCCTCTTCAAATTTATTCAAATAAAGGTCGGCAAGCAGGGAGGAGCATCCCCCTCCTATGGGGATACCTTTTATTTCTTGAAAATAGTTTGTTCCATCAAATAAAATATTCTCAAACAGCACGATACGCAACAAGTCTTGATATTTTCCGATAGTAATGACCTCCTTTGAGTCATATATTGCATATATCTCCTTCAATATCTCATATAAATTTTCTAGATTTATATTGTTAAATAAATCCCGGAAATCAAAACTTTTAAAACGTATGTCCTTATTATAAAATTGTAGTCTGATTACATCGTAACTATTATTTATCATTACTGTGCCATGTTTTTTGAGTTGAGTCATTACATTTCTGAGAAAAGTTTTGCATTGGCTATTGTTAAGTAGGATCCACATCCCACTGTAACAGGACGGAACTTGACAGGATTTTTGTGAAGTTTCAGTATAAGTACAAGATAAGGAAAATTAACTTTTTTTAGATCAAGACCAATTCGTCTATACAAAGCTTTTACTTTATTTTCTAAACTTTTTCCTGTTTGATGTAACTGGGTATACATTTGGGTGTCTTGATAACTGTTACTTAAAGTATCGACATAATATTTACGGCAGGTAAATGAGTAATTAGAGACGACTTTATCCGTGTAAGTTATAGCATATTTATCTTCACACTTTTTAACTGCAGTTTTAATAGATGGATAATACGTTTTTTTGCGTAATTTTTTATAGTGCAGATTGAACTTTTTGGTTAGGTGATATTTCCATTCCGTAAATGCTTGTATAGGCAGACTGTATTTGACGGCGAGTTTGTATGTAAGCTTCTTCAGATCTTGTTCAAATTCGTTTTCAATATTTTTATATTCCTGTATTCAGAATTTAGTACCAGGTTGAAGCATGGACTTTAATTGTGGATTATCTACAATATTGAGGTCTCCTGTGATAATATGTCCATGATGAGAATTGAGATATGGGCTATTTTGGCACTCACATACATTACGTTTGAATTCATTGATGTTTTTACTTATTCGGTTGTAATTAAAGATTTTTCTTCCATTGGTTTGTACAAATTTATAAATCAGTTTAACATCCGTATTAGGTATTGGCATGAGATGTGCTAAGTTTTTGATAATTGCTCTTGTGCTTACTCTTGTGCTTGGCTGAAATGCTATTGTGCCCAGAGTCGCCTGTTCCACACTTGACGTTCTAGCACTCCTTGTACGACCTGCATCCAACTTGGTAGAGAGATAGGATCCCGATTTACAGAACTGCCGATGCAAACGTTCGAATGTTTTACGATTGGACAACTGCCTATAGGGAAAACGTTCCCCGTACAGTCGTGCCTCTCTGCCTATCCTATTTGCAGCTCCATAGATGAAATGCATATCTGCTTTTTCCTATTTGTAAATTCCTCTATCGTTTCAAAAGTTGGAGCCGCGAATAATTGCTGTACACTGATAAGGCCGTACATTCGGTGTTATGAAAGTTTGCAAAAGAGTTTTTCTTCTTCCCCAGATGAAATTTGCATACGTGATTTTCTTCTTCAACCAGAAAATAATAACCAGAATGACGCTTATAAGTTTGCGGGTGACCATATATGGTATGGTCGAGGAAAAGAGGAAGTGCTGGCAGACTTTGTAAATATTAGTGGCGTGTGATAGAATTTAATATAGCTGCAATACGTGCTGGACATGAAATAGGAATTTGGAATAATGATTATGAAAGAAAAGGGCGCGTTATTGGGGAAAGCTTTAAATTTCTGTATTATACACACACACACACACACACACACATATATATATATATATATACACTCATGTCCAAAAGTTAAGCATAGTTGCTGTGCATATAAAATTTCAGGAAATCTACATCGGAATGGAAGGAAATGTGGTATGCGGTTGTAATAGGATTATAGAAGAAGAAAACAATGTAAAACAAGGATAATAACGACTTTTATTATCCTTGAAAGAAAAAGGGTCACAATACGAGTGTCAACCTTAATGAAACAGAATGATTAAAACAATGTGATGCTATAGTTTAATACGGTGTGTGGGAACCTCGGGTAGCCACGCAAGCTGCACAACGATATCCCATACTTTCGATGAGGGCTTGGATGAGTTGTGTGCTCAAAGTATTTCAAGCCCCAAGGCGAGCTGTTTTCAACCCCGAGACGGAGCTTGGTGGGTAGCAGAGGGCTGAAAAATGTCCCCCGAGTCTATTCCACACATGCTCCATTGAATTCAGATCAGAAGAGTTGGCAGGCCACTGCATGTGCTGGATATTTTCAGTTTGAAGGAAGTCATTCAACCAAGACCGCACGATCAGGAGGCGCGTTATAATCCAAGAATATGAAATCAGGACCAACAGCACCACGAAACAATCGAACAGTAGGCTCAAAGACTTCGTCACTGTATCTTTGATCGGTAACCGACTCCATGCCAAAGATGTTGAGGTCTGTGAAGCCGTCCATTATGATGCCTGCCCAGACCATGACTCCCCCAAACGGAAAAAGATGTCTTTCTGTGATGTTTTATGGGTGAAAATGCGCTCCACGTTCTCTCCAGATCGTGGTACGACGAGAATAAGTTTGCAGGCTACACCTGGACTCGTCACTGAACATGACATTGCCCCACTGGTGTCACTCCACTGCCGATGTTCCGAACTCCAATGTAAACGCGCGAGTTTCTGTGCAGACGTCAGGGGGATGCAAACTGCTGGTCGTCTGGCATATAGACTAACGTGTCTAAGTCTCCTCTAAACAGTTTGTCTCGAAACAGTGACTCTTGTGGCGACTGTCAGGGCTGAACCCAGTTGCCTGGCAGAACGGGTCCTCTGACGTCGCGCAGTTATCACTTAATATCGGTCTTGCCGAGCGGTTGTTACCCTTGGACGATCTGGTATTGGTCTTCGGGTAACATTTCCAGTGGTTTGGAATCTCTGCCACAGTCTGGAGATCACACACTAAGGCACATTCAGAATTCGAGACGTTTCGGTTTGGGACCGACCGGATTCCTGTATTCCAATAATTCGCCCCTTCAAAAACATGTCCATTTGGCATCTTAGTGACATCTTTCGTCCGTTTTTATTGTTAACAACGTTCCTTACCATAGTAAATGCGAAATTCTGCCTCAACTGGCCATGCCGCTCGGGGTCATGTTATACTCATTCTGACGTGCGCCGATGCTTTGCGCATGGCGACGACGACTGAGCTGTTTTGCATATACACAATCATTTACCTTCGTCCCACGATTCTCCACAACTGATTGTGAACCATTGTACCCATATTAACTCCGAATTTTTCGCATTTTACGAATTATGCTTAACTTTTGGACATGAGTGTATATACATATATACAGGGTAATTAAAATAAGATGGGCCAAACTTTAGGAGGTGGGAGTACATACCAAACCCAGCATTTTCCGTTATAGTTTACTGGGTCGGAAATAAAAAGTAAAGGCGTTACAGGGCGCTTCTCGTTGCGAAGTGGCCGCTCCGCAAACTTAAAAGGGTCATTCTGGTTGTTATTTTCTGGTTGAAGAAGAAACCCACGTATACATATTTCATCGGGGGAAGAAGAAGAACCTTTAATTAAATTTTCGTAACACCAAATGTCCGCTCTTATCAGTTTGCAGCAGTTATTCGCAGCTCCAACTTTTGAGAGGTTGACCCCCCCGATCTGTCATGTCTTGACATCTTTTTGCGGAGATATCTCAAGAGTCTTGTCTATGGCACTTCCCTTGAATCTGAAGAGAAACTCGTCGCCAGAATTTTAGCCGCTGCTGCCGAAATGTACGACATGCCTGGTCTGTTCGAGCGAGTTCACCGATCCCTCCATCGCCACTGTGCGTGCATTCAGGTTGGCGGTCGCTCTTTTGAGCTATTAAGGGTGAGCGTCAGTAAATTTTCTGCCCTATCGGCGCTTTGTTAACTTTCGCGGCACACATATTTCGCCGAAATTCTGCTCAAACAGTTGCGAAATATTTTCCTATAAATAAAATGCTATGCTTAGATTATATTAAAACTAAATTTACTACCCAATAAAGCATAGAATATATGTTTTATTTTAATTTAAAATATTTTTGGTGCTGACATCTGTTGTCGTAATTTTATTCATACCGACTATTTTTATTTTTAATGAACATTTTTAAATGTCTATTCCTTCTAATACGCTATTAAATACAACAACAGATCAGATATAATTCCATAATCATGGAAACGTAATTGAACTTGGACTTGAAGACAAAACTGCAGTCCTCAGTGATGTACATTCAGATCCCTCACCAAATTTATAGAATGATAAATTACCTTTCCGTGATTGTGGCATTATTATATATGATATGTTGTTGTATTTAACACTCTATTAGAAGGAATAGATATTTAAAAATGTTCATTAAAAAATAAAAATAATCGGTATGAATTAAATGACGACAACAGATGGCAGCACCAAAAATATTTTGGATTAAAATAAAAAATATATTCTATGTTTTTGGGGGCATTAAATTTAGTTTTAATATAGTCTAAGCATTGCATGTTATCTTTCAGAAAATATTTCGCAACTGTTTGAGCAGAATTTCGGCGAAATATGTGTGCCGCGAAAGTTAACAAAGAGCGGATAGGGCAGAATATTTACTGACGCTTACCCTTAATGTAATTATTGTTCAGTAAATGTCATTTTATAACTACTACATCATTTTTTTATTTTCGTCTCACCTCATCGGTTTCATCATTAAGCGCCCACTGGTGCCTTTATGTTTCATTTCCGACTCCTTAAACTATGACGGAAAATGCTTGTTTTGGTGTGAACTATCACCTCTTAAAGTTTGGCTCATCTTTTTTAATCACCCTGTATATATATATATATATATATATATATATATATATATATATATATATATATATATATATATATATATGTATATATATATATATATACATGGTGGGGATATATATATGTATATATATATACAGGGTGTTCCCAAAACATTGACCTCGGCTTAAAATGCTGAAATTTTGTACATCACCTTATTAGTGTATGGGGCACATTTTACTCATTGGAAATGTACGGGGGCTGTATAAAAATTTAAATTTTGTATCCCTTCAAATTTAATCCCCTGAAAATTTTTATCGATTTCATAAAATTCTGTACCTTTTTTTACGCAAATTTTTAACTTATTATATATGTCTAAGATCAATATTTAAGGAATAAAAGCCGAGGTCAATGTTTTTGGGACACCCTGTATATATATATATATATATATATATATATATATATATATATATATATATATATATATATATATATATATTAATTATTTCTATATATGTAAATATAGTAGTTAAAAATTGCATATATATAATTATATATTTATATAAGGCAAATAGAAAATTTGCCTCCCCAAAAATTTCATTCGCCTTCTCCCGGTCAAAAAATCTTGAAAGAAACACTGATAAGATTTTTTTTTTCTTTCTTACATGAACAGTTCTACTTCACTAGTGTTTTATATTTCTTCTTTTCTTTAACAATTTAGGGAACATTTTCACACCTTTTTAAAACGAAGCACCAGTCTTGTGATTTTATCAAAAGTCTACTTAATTTTCCGTTGAAGTTGTCAAAAGATTGATGCTCTAGCAGTACACATAAGCACACTTTTTTTGTCTTTCTAATTTCGAAATTCTTGATTGCCCGATCGCATAATTAACAACCATATAGCGGCAATATTTTTTTTAACTGTATACAAACGGAAGAATACTTAAATCATTGTGAGTTAAAAAGACTGTTTTAAATGAAAAAGAAAAAAAACAGTACTTGAATAAGCACCAGGCAAAACTTATTAGTCAATATAATTAATTTCGTTGGGGTTGGGGGAAAAATCCTGTCTCGCCTTTTTTATACTGTTTTTTTTCCCCCGATAAGTGTGTTTTTTGTTATGTGTTTTGTGCAATGATAAATAAAGCCGGGAAAAAGATTCACCATAAAAGGTTGGAATAATTTTTCTTTTTGACACTTGTTCAAGTTAATGGGCATTTTCAATCTGGCAATAATTCCATTAAGTATAGGTACAGGGACCACGCTAGAGGGCGCTCCAAGGACCAATCCTCCAATGAAAGAGTTCTTTATACACAAAACTCCTAGAAAAGCCCTTACACACAAAAAAATTTTGTAGAGAAAGGTTCATGAGTGTACATGTTAGGGCTACTAATATTAAAGTGACCATGCCCGATTGTATGAAAGGCATGCAGTGCCTCCTAGCGGAGAATTTTAAAAGTTAGAATAACAAACTCGACAGTAAAACAAAATAGAAGAAAAATGTTAATTAAAGTTGTAGAGGAATTTCAAATTAAGAATCGTTTTTAGGAAAGCACAAGATGCCTATATGGAAGGTAAAAAATACCTGTTGTACTTCACTGATCCACGCCATCAGGAGTCGTGAAGAATATGTCTGCATGTGCTGCTATTTATTTCATAGATGGGTACTGGCATTATTGGTATTATTTATATACGCTTGTGAATCATTCTGCAACGTTTAACAGTATTGTGACGTGGCTGCGCATCTGGCAACCAATTAATATGACTAGTATGTGTTGTGTTGCGTTGCGTATACGCGTTTCATTCGTTTCTGGTGTTTATTTCTACTAATTAGACAGTGCTTTAAAACTTTGCAATTGTCTTTCTTCGTCTATCTGATATCGAGTTTGTTATCCTAACTTTTCAATTTCTCCGCTAGTGGTGTTGTAATCCATTTTATTCGATCGTGCTCTTTATTATAGATATACCTAGTGTATAGATATACCTAATGATACACATAGACCTTTCTATAGGCCAACGGCCGTACCGTGCTGAAAACACCGGTTCTCGTTAGATCACCGAAGTCAAGCAGCATCGGGCGCGGTTAGTACTTGGTGGGTGACCACCTCGGAACGCCGCGTGCTGTTGGCCATCTCGGGTGCGGTATCCCCGTGGTTTGCGCGCTAGATTTGCACGCTGCCACAAATGCCGCCGTGTTCATGCGGAGTACGATCACGTTAAACATGTGGGTCCGTAAGTCCTTCCGAGAGGTTGGTGGTAGGGGAAGGAGGGTACTTTTAGGCAGGCATATACATACAAAAGGTCAATATATGGTCATAATTTCTATCATTTCATCTGTTGCAGGACCCTAATGTATGACGATTGTGGTGTACATGAATATCTTTAAGCCTCGCTTTTCGGCTTGAATTTATCAAGATGCCAACGTCGCAATTACAACAACCACACTCGGTAGGCCCGGATTCGATTCCCGCCACTGCCAAAACTGCCTCCGTGTTCACGCGGAGTACGACTACATTTGCGTCCGTAAGTCCATCCGAGAGGTTGGTAGTAGAGGAAGGAGGGTACAGCCCCTGTGGATGCCTCCCCCACTGGGTTCCGGTCTAAATTGGGTGGCACTTCCCGGCCGTCCATACAGTTACCTTACACCTTTCTGGTAGGTCGGACGGTCTGGGTCTCAACAACAACAACAACATAGACCTTTCTATGGAAAGTTATAGGGATGCTTAAGGGCTCTTCTAGGAACCTTGTATAAAGTGCCCCCCCCCCCCGCAGATTATTTTATGCAGAGTGTATAACAAAGAACTTTTTATAATGTTTCCAACCAGTACGATGGTCGTGTATACAAGAGCCTACGACATCTAATGACATGCGCATTTTTGTATTAGGTATGTTATAGTAATTATTTGTTCAAAAACACTGATTCATCATCTGAAGCAGTCAGTTCTCAAGCATGAGATTACAGTACCAGGTCGTCGAACACAAACAAGCAAAGGTGCCGGATGGCTGAGAATTCTAATTTATTATGTATTTCGTGCGTTATGAACACCTTTTGCCTAGATATTTTATACATTGCCAGAAAGATACAATAAAACATTATTGATATATTAATTCCAAATGAGAAACTGCTCTATGGAGTGTTTTAACATTTGCTTCCCGAGTGTTAGTTATAATTACCCGCAGAACAATTAATGTCTCAGTTGCAACTCTTTTTCATGCAACTGCAAAGCTACTTTGGGGAATTGGATGAAGGTTTTTTTTTGTTTTTTTTTTCTAAAAGCATTTTTTGTTTCAAACTAGGCAATCGGGAAGAGTTATTACTCAGTTTGCAACCATGTAGTACCACCGCTTTTCAAGATTTGGTGATTTTTTTTATTTAATTTTTTTGCAATTTTTTTCAACGTAATATGGGCAGTAATTAATTAAAGTGGCACAAATCAGAGATTTTTTTTTTTCCTCAGTAAAGTATGTCCTAGTACCGGGGCCTGTTAAAGACAAGGAAACTTCTTAAAACATTATGTTGCAACTTTTTTTAATAAGTTATTTTATTTAAAAATGTATAATGCTCGGAGTCGAAAGTAATCTTAAGTCTAATTAAAAATCAATTTAATTAAGTTCCGCTTCGTAGTGGCACTTTAGTTTTATAGCTCCGGTGAGGGGCTTTAGGAGGGTTTTGAGAAACTTATCTCCTCGTCCCAGCGCTCAATTTTGTTCATTCCGAGGTAAAAAAAAAAAATGTTGCGCACAACTGCCGTAGTAGATGTTATAAATAGGCGAAAATTCGGCCTTCCAGGTCAACGGAGGGGTTTCTGAAGGGCCTGAAATTTTCGAAATCCCCGATTTTCTCCGTCCCCGAAGGAGTAAATCGAAAATCTGACTCCGTTAAAATTTGTACCATGATCGATAATTCATCCTTCTAGGTCGACGTTTTTCAGTGTTCGACGAAATTCTTGGAGTTCCGCGACGTGATAGTTTTATGAAAATTTTCTTAAAATTAAAAAAAAAAGAAAAAAAAAGTTAAATTTACATGCATAATTTGTACCACAATGGATTTTTCTCGGATTGCAGTTCCTCTGTTAAATTTAATTTCAAAAGGGTTCTTGGACCAAAAATGCTTGGAAAACACTCTTCTGGATCAACGAGGAGGCTTTTTGAGAGTGTTGGAAGACTTTCTGAGATTCCCTTTTCTTCGCCCCCCCTCCCCCCGGAACATAAATCGAAAATCCGGTTCCATCAGGTTCAGCAACGTATATCGATACTACAAGTATAAGTGTGGAAAGATTCGACTTCTTTGTACCAGGAGTATTCTAGAGGTTTTAATTATGTGTAGGGATTACGTGCTAAAGGAAAGCGTTGTGATTGGATAGAAAACTCAGACTCAATGATTTTAACATCCCTGACTTGATGTCGGCCATTTTTATACTGTATTCTTTAGGTTGGTTTCTCTGTTTGTTTGTTTGTTTGGGTCAAATCTTGCAATCCATTTTTGACCCATTATTACCGAGCCGATGTTCTTGAAATTTTATGCACATACGTATTTGCGATGACAATTCAACATTTCATTAAATTGAAGTTGATCCCCTCCTCGGATTCCTCCCAGAATGGCCAGTAAAAAATCCCATTGTTGTAAGATAGTTTTAAATTTTTGTCTCTTTATATATATATGTGCGTGTGTGTGTGTGTTGAAAATCCAGGCCACTTGACTCACCCAAGGGTATGAGCAGCTGGTCGAGAGGCAGGCCGGGAATGGTGTACGTGTGTCTGTGTTTGTTTGTTTATTTGATTGTGTGCGTGTGGAAACGATATCTCACGAACGAATGGAGCGATTAGAACGAAATCTGGTGCAAAAGTTAAAATCCGTGAATACTGGAAGCCCATTGTTTTTAAACGTAATCGAATGTTCAGAATTCCCCTAAATTTTTGAGTGAAATTTTGAAAAAAATCATCAAAAATTAAAAATTTTAAATGAAGTTACGAAGACAATTGTAAAACGATTGATACAAACTTTAGAACGCTAGCATGAACCGTTCTCGAGATATTGCACATTTTTTAAATAAATTTATCAAAAATCACATAAAATGAAAAAAAAAAAGATTAATTATTTCGAAATATGCTTGCTTACTTTTCATATGTAATATCATGTGATAAATTTAGTGACATCATTCTGGTGGATCTAGCTCGTTGCATTCATAAGTAAAGATACTTTGGGTAATACTTTTGTATTTGGACGCCAGTAGTCATTTATCTTCTATAAGAATAACTTATTTCTCCATTCATTACGTTTGGCGACATTTTGGCGATGAATTTAGAGGAATGTCGGCAACTTGACGACTTTTTAAAATATTGCTAAATTAACGAAAATGTTTCCAAATTGATAAAATTGACGCTAAATCAATGAAAATGACGATTAATTGATGAAAATTCAATATCTTGGAAAGAATATAAGAATCTATTATAAGAATAACCTACTTTTTCGTCCGTAATGTTTAGCAAAATTGTGGCGACGAGTTCATTGGAATATCTCCTATTTGGTGACTTTTAAATGTTGTTAAATTGACAAAAATATCACAAAGTTGATAAAAATTCGCCGAAATGTAGATTAATTGATGAAAGTTCAGTATCTTGGAAAGAACATAAGAATAGACTATAAGAATTACCCACTTCTTCGTCCGTCTATCCATAACGCTTTGCAAGAAATTTAACAGGACATCGCCAACTTGACGACGTTTTTAAATGTTGCCAATGCGACAAAAATATTGCTAAATTAATAAAAATGACGCCAAATGGGAAGTAATGTTTCGCAAATTCTGATTTCCGTCATATGACGGTCATACCTTCTAGTTTATAAAAAATGTTCTTCTTTCCGTTTGTCTGTAACACTTGGGGATACATTTGGCGAACTTGTTGACAAATATAGCGAAGTATCGCCAACTTGGCAATATCTCGCCCCAGATTGATGAAAATATCGTCAGAATTGCAAAAATGACCCTAAATTAATGAAACTAATGCCTAATTGATGAATTAATTAGCAAAATATTTTAATATATGGACTATATCGCTTATTGGGGATGCTATCAATATTGATAAGTGATTATTTAGAGTTGCGCGAAATATAAGTTACTTTGAAATGGTTTTACATGTTGTCATACGGAAAATTGCCATATGTACAATGTACAATTCAACGTTAAAAACAAAGTGCCGTGGATCTTATTATTATTATTTTTTGAGTGTAAAAGGATTTTATTTTTTGAGTGTAAAAGGAGTAAATTCATTGCATTATAAAGGAAAGTCATGTGTTGCCCATATCAGACACTTTTCGTAGCTACTGTGCCTTCCATAACAAATTTGGTGACCCCCTTAATAAACCCTCGCGATCCTAAATGAGGTCGTGCGCACTACTGTTTTAAGATATAGTTGTTGTTGTTGAAACCCAGACCGTCCGACCTACCAGAAAGGTGTAAAGTAACCGTTTGGACGGCCGGGAAGTGCCACCCAATTTAGACCGGAACCCAGTGGGGGGAGGCATCCACAGGGACCGTACCCTCCTTCCCCTACCACTAACCTCTCGGAAGGACTTACGGACCCACATGTTTAACGTGATCGTACTCCTCATGAACACGGCGGCAGTTGTGGCAGCGTGCAAATCCAGTGAGCAAACCACCGGTCTACAGCGCCTGAAATGTGCCAACAGCACGCGGTGTTCCCAGGTGGTCACCCACCCAAGTACTAACCGCGCCCGATGCTGCTTGACTTCGGTGATCTAACGAGAACTGGTGTTTTCAGCACGGTAGGGTCATTGGCTCTGTTTTAAGATATAATGAATTAATAAGATCATTTTTAAAAGAGGCTATAGTTGTATGTAAGAGAAGGTCTCTTAGCCAATGGTGTAGTTGTAAAATAAATAGAACTAGGGCGCTTTACAAACTGCATCACAATGACATAAAATACTGGTAGTAAATACGATAAACTATACAATATGATGTTATAGTTGTTAACATTATTATTATTATTATTATTATTATATTTTTGAATCAAGCACAAGCAAGACAGCAAAGGTGCAAGTGACTGAAAAGGTATCAATCCCATAGTGTAGAACAGTTGTAGAACCACACATACATGCTATTTTTACTTCCTCATACGAAGTAGAAAGTATTGTTTTCACGAAACATTTCGGTTTAAAGAATTTGATGCCAATATATGTTTTAAGACCTCGTGAACACATTTTGACTATTTTTGGAGTGATGTCTATCTGTGGTCGATTTCTTGTGTAGACTATAGCAGGCCACAAATATTAATGGATTTTCGTGAAACTTTATATCCGGCTTTGATATCAAAAATCTAGAACTGGATAGAATTATTTTGAAATTTAAACGAAAATGTATTTTTATTTTCATCAAGGTGCAATGAAATAAAATTCGTATTTTAATGTTTTTTATTAAATTTCAAATTGTGCTAAAATTTAGAACGTTAGTTTGCATGCACATCTTAGTTAGTTTGCATGCATCAAACTTTAGTCTGTTCACCTACTTATAGGGCCTGACTGACGCAGGGGCATGCGGGGAAGTTGCTCATGGCCCCGCATCAGAAGGGGCTTAAAATTAAACAATTGTAACATCGAAAAATTTATAACTGCTTCTTGAAACTGCTGCTTGAACTGCTTCCTTTTGCTTACGGGTGGGACAGCGTCCATCCCAAACGAAGAACCTCTCAAAAAGACAGGTATTTGACATACCCTGTCCCAAACAGTTCGATATTTGACATACCCTATCTCAAACAGTTCGATTTCAACTGTTCGATTCGAACAGTTGGCGTCCAAGGACGCCAATGCCTGCAAAGGGGGATCGAACTGTTTGGGATAGGGTATGTCAAATACCTGTCGTTTTGAGAGGTTCTTCATTTGGGATAGACGTTGTCCCACTCGTAATCAAAAGGTTAATAGTTGCAATTATTGTTGTGGAAAATTGCCCCGATATATATATTTTTTTGTTCGTGACGTTATTAGCTCCCCCTTAGGGGACAAGTTCCCCCCCCGGGGGGATACATTATCAAGTATCAATCGAGAGGTTTCTTTTCAAGCCTTTTAAAGTGAAGGGTAACATACGCAACAGTTATAATAGTTTGGATTCACGATATCGATTTTTCAAAAATGTTATTTTAAAATATGAAAAAAACAAAATGAATCCTGGTATGAGAATGTCGAGTTGAGCCACATTTCAGTTAAATTTTTATTATTTTGGACTCTGTAGACAAGTCGAAGTCACTGTGATAGTATAGTTTCAGGGCAAGTATCTACCAATAAAATAATTATTATTTTGTTGTTATATAAAAAAGGAGTCCTTGTGTTCCGTTTATTTGGATTTCGGCCAAAGCACTCCACCACTCATCAATTGCTGAGAGTAGTAGAGTACATATCTTCTGGTCTCAATAACAAGACACCCACAGCTGCGATTTTTCTGGACATACAAAAAGCCTTTGATAAAGTATGGCACTATGGATTAGCGTACAAATTGATCACTTTAAAAGTCCCTGACGCTATTGTCAAACTTTTAATCTCATACTTAAATAACAGACACTTTCAAGTCAGAGTAGGAGGTAACTTATCTACACCCAAGCTCATTAAAAGTAGTGTACCGCAAGGTTCTATCCTGGGCCCGACACTCTTTAACATATACCTGAACGACATCCCTAGGACTCCAAACACAGAGCTGGCACTCTATGCAGACGACAGTGCGATACTTGCAAAACACCCCTATGTCTCAGTAATGCACAGACAGCTACAACAACACTTAGACATACTCCAAACTTGGCTGGAAAAATGGCGAATAAAATTAAACCCCAATAAATGTCATTGGATTTATTTCTCAAGAAAACGTAAACCTCCGCCGCCTCTGTACATAAACAACCATGCCCTAAAAGCGGAAAAAACTACTAAATACCTAGGTGTAACGATAGATTCCCACCTAACCTGGAAACAGCACGTAACGAACTTAATCAAAAAAGCGTATATGGCCACAGGAGCCTTATACCCAATGATAGGAAACGGAAATCTAAGTTATCAAAATAAACTCCTAATTTATAAATCGGTCATCCGCCCGGGAATGCTGTATGCAGCACCCGTATGGGGATATGCCTGTAAAACTACAATAGACCTCCTAGAGACAAAACAAAACAAAATCCTACGGATTATCAGGAAAGCTCCCAGGTACTTAAGAAACTCGGTAATTAGGAATGACTTCAAAATAAAAACTGTTAGAGCCCAAATTAAAAAGCTAGCGCTTAAATTTTACAGAAATTTGCCATCCGTTCCAAACGAACTGTTATTCAATCTGCATGACTATGATCATCGCAAGGCCAAATCTCGTAAGAGACCCCGCGCTGTTCTAAACATCGATAATCGGAATTAAATGATCCCACCTCAAACATCTGATTTTAAAATAAAACTCGCGACTATTATTTTATAAAAAAAAAAAAAAAATATTCTAAACACTAAACTGCCAAAACGCTAGGTAACCCTTAGATCTGCATCAACCCCCCAAACTGCTTAAACTCTAAATGTGCAACAAACTGCCACACTAGGAGCTAGGATAAATAATAAAAAGTAGTAAATAAAAACCTCGAACCTCCAATTAGGGTCACTGAATTAATGTCACAGTTTGACGATAAGAACCACATATTGAAACTGGAGATTAAAGGCGCTTCGCGCCTGGTGCTCTGTCTTGTACGACACTACGTATGTTCCGTTTTGTTTAGATAGACCCGTAATAAATTAAAGTTAAATAAATCGAATTTAAAAAACAAATATTTACTGTTATTCTGAGATGTAGGGCTCCTCGCTCTGTTTACATAAAAAAAAAAAAAAGCGGGAAAGGCTCTCTGGCACGGCTACACCACTGCTCAAAGAAGGGCATCGCTGTATATTCTAGTCCCATAAAACTTACCATTTTAGATCATTAAATATGTAGACTGTTCTGTAAGCTATATCTTACATTTATCGATTGAAACACTGTTTCTCCAAAAGCGACTTAAATTGTTCGCTTTGTAAATCCCCATCAACAAAATTGCGGCGATGTAAAAATTACAAGGTATAATCTTTCTAAAACAGAAACAACTCTTTCTAACGTTTTGACGTTTGTTTCGCAGGTGCCAGCTCTAATTGCACGCAGAACAATTAATGGCACGGCCGCAATCATTATTTTTGCGATTGCAGCGCCACTCGCGTGAATTGAAACTGTTTTTAAAAGAATATTTTTTACTCAGAATAAAGAGCCGAGGGAGGCTATTGTTGAAACTGATAAATTTCAGGAATAATATCAAATTCAGTTTAGAAAAGAAGTTGTTGAATTTGATTTTAATATACTCGCTATAAACTACTTACTATATTCGATATAAAGTTATAATATACTTGCTATAGTTGATATAAAGTACTCGCTTATAAAACAAATCCGGATCCAACATTCTGGATTTTGATAGAAAATTATGAACCTTTTATTGATAGAATGTAAATTTAATTGATTTGCTCGCTTTAAACGAGTAAAATTTGTTATTCCCCAAACATGTTGTTGAAACCCAGACCGTCCGACCTACCAGAAAGGTGTAAGGTAACAACTGTTTGGACGGTCGGGAAGTGCCACCGAATTTAGACCGGAACCCAGTAGGGGTGGAATCCACAGGGACCGTACCCTCCTTCCCCTACCACCAACCTCTCGGAAGAAATGTGAAATAACAAAATGGGAAAACATGTAAAATAAATTATGAAAATCCAAGTAATAGAAAAAAGATCTTGACTTCGTTCATCAATTGATGTAGTAATAGGAACGAGGATATAGGTTTGGGAGGAGGGACCGGGCTACACCCAAAAGTCGAAGAATTAAACATTCTGATAAAATGCTCTCATTACAGATAATCAGCATCCATGGACTGGTTTTGCATTTATTATACACTTGAGAGCGCGGAATTTTCGATACCTGTAATGGCAGTAAGAAACCTTGCCATGTCCCAAAAAAAATTTAACTTTTATAGAAACTGACGAATTCAAATACTAAACTTGAATCTGGTCAATGGATACTGATTTCTCCAATGGGAGTGCTCTTATTTTGAGAGTGTTTTACATAGACGTGTTCTATTCTCAGAAATTGATAAACATGTGATTTACTGAAACAGGTTTTAATTGGTCTATCGGGAGATCGGGCGACGCCCAATTAGCTGCCGAGTTTGAGGGCCGCTTTGTTTCGAGAGTAATCCAATCAGCATAGAGAACATTCCAATGATTATAATTATCACAATCACGGGTCGGGACCATGGGATTTTAACTGATCTAGTTCATGGACTGATTAGGGGCATGCATCTTATCTCTTATCATACAGTAATGGGCCGCCGTGCATTAAAAGTTTTCACGGCTGGCCCGTTGTTCAACAATAAGGACTTGAACTGCCCGTCTAACACTAGATGTTTTCAATGACCGCGTATATTAATTTTCGGGCTGGTCTGACCATCAGGCCGAACAGGGGCTCCACGGCACATTGCTGCAATGTGACCAGCTGGGCCGGACCGCTTTCGTTTGAAACATTCAATTTAAGTTTTGCAGGAAAACGGCGTTTTTAATAATGATTTTATATCTACAGTGCTAAATCGAATGTTTTGCCTACTGAGATATTTTTTAACTTTTTGACCATCGGTGGCGAAGAGTGATAAAATAATTTAGAGAGACATAAAACCAGGAACAAAAATTAGCAAATAAAATGTTTTTAATTTGTTTTCTGATGTTAACTTTATTTTAAAATAAATATTTGTATGAATCTCTGAAATTCATTTATTTGAAATTTTATAATTCCTTATCATGGCAGAATAGGACAAATTTTATATAATTATGCATAGAAGTGGTTACTTATGGCTTAATGATCACGAAACTCAACAGTTTCAATGATTGTAGTGGAAAAATATCGGCGACAAAAGTTTTGTGTTCGTTACGTCATTATAGCCTCCTCGTGGGGAGGGAGTGGTCCCCTCTGAGGGGGTACATTGTCAAACTTGGTAGTAATCGAAAGATTTTTTTTTTCAAACCCTTTAAAATGAAGGGTAATAAGGCACAATTGTGATCAGTTGCACAAACAACACAGAATTTTCAAAAATTTTCTTGCAAAATTTGCAAAGAAAAAAGAACACAGGCCACTTAAAAATTAGACTGGTTCTAGTAGACTATTCTGGTATTAGAAAGTCGAGTGGAACCACACTACACTTAATATTATTATAGTCTAAGATCTTTTAGAACTTTCCCTGGAAACTCATGGGCTTACGTGGTTGTTTTTCATTATGTTTTCTCTCACTCACCCCATCTTCACACCTTGGACTGCTACCTTAAAATCGCTCAGGCCAAAAATCACTCCCAGTCCAACCCCGTCCCGAAATATATACTTGATTTCTCAATATTAAAAAACTGATAAATTATAAATTATAATTTATTGAATACTGATTCAAAATAACTACCAGAAAAATTAAAATAGCTATTGTTATATTAAAATTAAATTAATTGCGGTGTGAATCAATTAAAACTATGGGGATTGAATACAATTAAAGCGACGTGACCTTATTCTGTCAGTTACGTGAATTGAATCATAAATCATATATTCTGTTCAACGTCGAAAGGTCAAAAAACTGTACCTGCCTATGCATCCTAAAATGCCCCTACAGAGATCCACTAAGTTGAAAAATAATTTATGCAAAAATAATGAATACGGAAAAGGTGTTCATGTCCACTAAAGTTTTTTTTCAATTTCAACGAATATTTCTTTCTAAAAAAGTATTTTACTTTTTTGTTACAAAATGCAAAAGTTTCTAAAGCCATCTTATTCTTTTTTTTTTGTTTTTATATAGAAAGCGAACTTATCCTGTTGAGGTTCCCTTTTCATTTTCCTGACAAGATTGTAAGAAATCAATATGTTACTTTTTACTGAAAATTATATCTAACAGAAATTGTATATATATATATATAAAAACCACATAGTTGAAACCACGCACTTCATGCCTGCTGAAATTTATTTTTACTTTGCAGACAAATACAAATCAAGACCGTAGTCTTTTGAAATTTAGTGGGCGTGGTTTATACCTGAAATCCACTTTTAAGGGGGAAAAAAAACTACTAAAGATACATTTTCACTGCTTCGGACATTTCTTTCTTAAAACAATACATTTATTTCATATTTTTCAGAAAATTTAATTTTCCTGAAAATTCAATTTTGCTGAAATTAAGTGGGTGTGATGGTTAACTGGCTACCATCCTGAAACAACACTTAATTTCTTTTAAAAAGATCCTTCAAATTTAGAAACGTTTAAAGCCTGAAAATGATAAGAAAATTCCTGAAAATAGAAGTGACGTCAACATTAATAAACTTTTAAAATTGAAGACAACGAAAATAAGTTTAAAAGTTCATTTAATAAAAACTCCTTTCCTGTACGTACATAAATTTACAAAGCCAAAATGCTTTCGGGCATCACCATGTCCTTAATCAGTGGCGAAGAGAAAAATACAGTGCCAACAAATGCTCACATATAAGCAAATCGGCAGGAAAAATTTACATGTTATCCATTTACAATTTTACAATAGTTACATTATTTTATTTTATAAACATGGCAAAGTTACGAATCTTCCACCTTATTGTAATTTGCATTTAATAATTACTTCAATTTTAAATGCCTTGTTTATAAAATAAAATAATGTAACTATTGTAAAATCGTAAATGGATAATATTCAAATTTTGCTGATTTGGCCTATATGTAAGCACTTGTTGGCACTGTATTTTTCACTTCGCCACTGATGAAGAGCATGGTGATGCCCGAAAGCGCTTTGGCTTTGTAAATTTATGTATGTCGAGAAAAGGAGTTTTTATTAAACGACTTTTTAAACCTATTTTGGTTGTTTTTAATTTTAAAAGTATATTTTATTTTATTTTATATACTGCTGTACTCATGGCTTTAGTGGCTTCTCAGTGTGGTAAAAGGAATGAGAGATTTTGTTTTTATGTTATTTTTACAGATGTGATTTCCAGCAATAGTAATAGTTATTGAAATTTGTGATTTTTAAATAGAACCGATATTTTTTTAACATTCTGCTGGGAATGTTTCCTGTCCATTTATAAATATAGTGTCGTATCCTCTAATATCGTGGTTGTACTCTCAGGGTACAGGAATGAGTCCACATTTCTGGATAACTGACATGTTTATTTACAAGTATAATGAAAACTGGAACAACTATGCAACAAACTGTTCGATAATTACTTCACAAGATCACTAAACAACTTTCAAGTACAGTAAAACAGCAATTAAATGTTCCACTAATTTTACAAAACAATGGACACTATTTTCAAAGCATTGGCGTACCTCACAATTCAATGTAGCTCGTATCATGTCAACTGCTCACCAACTTCTTTTATATACTCTCCAAGAATATTCATTATTTCGAGAAAGTTCTCGTATCTTCGAAATGTCGTCAAAAGGGTTCAAAACAAATAAACCGGCAAATCTGGCAACTCATTTCCGAGTGTTCAAACAGGGCAACCCTACATTGACGTAATAGGAATGGCTGTCTGTAAAGGTGTTTTCCCTTCTGTTTCTCAAAAGAGCCTCCAGTGAAAGTAGTTTACATGTTTATATATACACTGTGTTACAAAAAAATATATGCACCCATAAGAAATTGAGCCACAGCCGCAAAACTCGGCATGTACGTATCGTTTGAGGAGATATGCCAATTGTTAGAATTTGGAAGGGGGGGGGGACGTTTTATTAAGAAATGATGACAACAAGAAAATACCATTTTAGTAAGTAGTAAATGTTCCCCTGGCAGCAATACAAGCCGATATTCGGAGTACGGATGATTCTGCCACAAATGGTGCAATTGGTCACCAAATTCAGCGATACTCTGACAAGGCTGCAATTGCAATCCCAGGATGTCCCAGACGTGTTCAACTGGTGAATAGGTGGCTCTACTGGTCTAGTATATGGCTGGCCATGAGGTTATTAAATCCTCGCAGACATTGTTGAGAAAGTCCTGCAGTGTGGGGTCAAGCGTTGTCTTGTAAATGGAACTTAAGCGGCTTGACAGTATAGACAAATTTATCGGCTACAGAATATCGTCGACGTACAAGCGAACCATTAGAGTTTCTTGCAGCCCAACTAGAGGAGATAGGCTGTCCCACGAGATCACTCCCCAGACTGTCACAGTACGTGTGATGGCCGTGTGTCGCTTGACAACAAATTCCGGATCGGAATGCTGGCCAGTCCACACACATATGCGGCGGTCATCAGTACTGAGAGAGAAGCGGGATTCGTCGCTAAAGACAATATGCATCCAATTGGATACTGTTCAAGCTGACCGAACTCTGCACCAATCCAGACGGCTCTGCCTATATTGAAAGGTCAGTGATAGGCACCTTAACGAACGTCGTCACCGAATCCTACCTTCTACCAGTCGTCTCCGAGTATCCCTTGGTACAGGCTGCATGGAGGATGGCAAATGCCCTGGAATGGCTGACAGCGACACCATTGGTGGGAACTCTCTCCCAACTTGGTGGCTCTTCTCTCAACTGCACGGTCCTCCCAAACAGTTGTCTGTTTGGGGCATCCTGAACATCTGCGATGGTTACATGTGCCGTCTCTGATTCACTGTTGCCAACACCGAGCAACTACTATATCTCTCCGACAAAGATGGTGACTGATACAGTCTGTTGGACTAACCAGCTTCCCTTAGGCCTATAACGCGACCTCTCTCTAAATCCGACAATTGTTCATAGCCAGTAGAGTATGTCTCAAAGGCATCTTTGTATACAGTTTGCAGTATCAAAGCAGAAAATCCAGTTCCAATTACCCGTGGGTGTTAACACCACACCGGTCGTTTTAAATGCTGCACGATGCGTCTTTCTCATTCACGTTGATTGAGCCCTATCGCGTTGCATTGGAGCTAACAGTTTGATCATTTGCATAACTCGTAAAATGACATTTGCATGCCGTGTTTCGTGGCTATAGCTCAATTTTTTATGGGAGCGTATATTCTTTTGTAACAAAGTGTATTTAAAATAGAAAAAAAATATTGGTTTATTCAAATTTAACATTGAATGAGAGAAATAAAATATTTTTTTTCATTACTCTACACTTGTTCATGAGGATCTGCCTTGCACTAATTTTATAACAATTCTCATTTGTATGTTTTAATGTATGAACATAAATAACTAATATATAATCGGTGCAGTTTATGAAACAAAATGTATTTCAGAACTACATTTTTCTTGGTATTTAGCCCCTCCTACTTTGGTGATTTGGGACAAAACCGTATCTGTTAAAATTAACAAAATTTTAATATGATATAAAATAGGATACAATAACTGTAAATCGAAATTCATTCAACATAACTATGCCTCATTTTTAGTAACAAATGGGTAAATACTCTGATAAAAATGGGAGTAGCCAAGTGTGGGGATGATTAAAAATGATAGTATTAATACACTAATGTTATTCGACACTATACATATGCTGCAGGCATTGTATATGTATGGTCGAAGCAAGCGACCTGTTCGTAATTAAATACACTTGATTTGTTTTGTTTTTTAACTTTATTTTCCATTCAAATTCTTTCATGGATCGAGTAAACATTATAAACAAGGAAATGTTGTTGTTGAGACCCAGACCGTCCGACCTACCAGAGAGGTGTAAGGTAACTGTTTGGACGGCCGAATACTTAAATAATGTCTAAAAAAATGTTTGTACAAATTTTTCAAAGTTGTATGTTTAGAACTTTGAAGTCAAGTCTAAATCAATAATTCAAACTTAAATGAAAAATTTCCAATCTAATTTTTAAAATATTAACAATGTCAAAATTCTATTACAAGTTACATACCCGTAATTATTAACCACTTCGATTGCATTCAAAATTTGGAGATAAATATCAACCTTTTATTTTAAGAGTTTCGAAATTAAAAAAACAAATATCTTGTTTACAGATGTCTGTTGTAGTTTGTAATCCCCCCCCCCTCTCATATTTTAAATCTTACCTGTTTATTTAAAAATCCTTAAAATTGCCATGCAAATGTAGATTTAGAGGTCTAAAATGAACTCATAAAAATTTGAAACATTCATATTTCGGGGGAGGGGGGAGGGATGGTAAAAAATGAAACATATACAAACACAAATATAATATAGTAGAATATTAAAGAAAAGAACATACGAAAATATGAAAAAATGCCAAATTTTCTCATTTGACTGAACTGCTGGGGAAGGGGGGGGGGGGGGCGTTGTAAAATCATAAAAATTTGGTTTTTGTTTAGTTTGGAAAGAAGTAATAAAATAAGAATTCTGAAACAGCTTTTAGAAGTCCTAACATAAATATGAAAAGTAGCAGGTAGTGCAGGTAGTTTGATTAGAAAAAGAAGTCGATCAAGAAAAGAAGGGAGTGAGAGAATATGAGGGTTAAAAAATAAAATAAATAATAAATATCGAATAAGTGGGGTATCAAAAAATCGGACATCGAGGCTAAGAGAGACAACATTTTTTGTATTTTTTCAGTTAGTGGAGAAAAATGGAGGAAGAATGGAGAAAGAAAAAATTAGTTCTTTTCTTTATTTAGAAAGTGATGGACAACAAATATCGGAATATTTATTTGAAGACAAACCTAAGCTTTAACTCAAACACAGGAAAAATATCGCGGACACTTCAGGTTAATTACAAAAGAGAGAAAAATAGAGAGTGTAATGAAATGGGGTGGGAGAAGAAATAAAGAACAAAGATGTTTGAGTGGGTGTATCCAAAAATCGGAGACATCGAGACTGAGAAAATTATCACATTTTTAAATTTTTGAGGACGAGAAGTAAAAGACCAAATTTTCGCTTTTTTAATTACAAAAGAAGTAATAAACAAACACATCTGAAACAAACACATCTATAGAGGTATCCAAATCAAAATACAGGAATAATAACATGAACGTTTATGGATGATTAGAAAACAAGGGGGTAAAAATGTAAGGGGATAGGAATATATGAATTAATTTATATTTGAAATAATAGGTGACAATAACAAAGAAAAAGTACGATTTTTTTCATTTGATCATAACAAACACATCTGAATCTATACTAAAACTGTTTCTAAATATTGCTGTTTCGACAAATAAAACCTGATGAAATTAATTTGCCTAATCATTCTTTACATGCTGACATACATAAATTTTATGAGCTAAACGATTACGAACATAGTGAACGAAACTAACGACTTTTGTCTCAGATATATATCAGCTGGGTGGATTATAAACGATAGCAAAAATATTTTGACGACTGAAAAACACGAGTTGTTATGCGTGGAAAATTTACATTTTTAGCCACAGAGAACAATGTATTCGTCAATAAACTTGAGTCGAATCTGACATACAATATGAACCTAATTTGCGTTGAAACATAATATTTTTTATCTGTAACTAAAATACTTTCCACCTACTCGAAAAACACATAAATGATGGATTTGTTATGAAGAGAAATTGTTTATGAAACGGGCAATAGATGGCGCGATCATTTCGTAAATTTGCTTATAGATAGCCCCATCTATTGCACATCCTGTCAATTATTTCTCTAAGAAGCAAATCAATCATTTACCTCTTCAAGTAGGATAAGTTTTAGTATGTTATTTGCAGGTCAGGAAATTGATACTTGTACAATTTGCGACATTTAGCTGTACACTGAGCTAATCCTAAATGTGTAAATAAGAACGCTATGTGTGGTAAACACAGTTTTTTAAAGTGTTTTTTTTACATAGATGGAAAAATCGGTTTTTTTAAATTGTTTCTAGTCCACAAAGCATTCCGCATCAACTCTACCTATTTGGTATGAACCTCTTAGTGTTGCTATTCGCGTCCAAAGTTTTTACATTTTTCGTAAAGCTCAGATTTCAGATGGAGATACCTTAATCATAGATGCTATTTACATCAAAAACATGTCTTTTTAAAACTGTTTCTAAACATTGCCGTTTCGACAGATAAAACCTAGCGAAAATAATTTGCCTTATCATTTCCTACGTGCTGACATTAATATTATGAGCTAAACGATTACGAACATGGTGAATGAAACTAACGACCTTTGTCTCAGATATATGCCAGCTGCGTGGATAATAAATGATAGCAAAAAAATTTTCACACCGCAATGAAACACGAGTTGTTATACGTAGAAACTTTAATTTTTAGCCACGTAGAACAATATATTATTCGTTAATAAACTTGAGAATGTTGAATCTGACATGCAATCTGAACTAAATTTATGTTGAAACATAATATTTCTTATCTGCAACTAAAATACTTAAACAGCGCTTATTTCCCATTAATTTTTATTTTATTGTTCGCATTCTGGTATCCCTAAGATTAACAATTTCGAGGATGTTGTGTTACAAGGTTAAAATATAAAATTTCATACCTTGATTAAAAATAGTTATTTTTTTAATTTTATCTAGATCAGTGGTTCCCATACTTTTTCTTCAACCCAGATCGTTCGACCTACCCGAAAGTGTATGGCATCTATTTGGACAGTCGAAATACGCTCATGTTCTTCCTTTATGAGGTTTATGAAAAAAAAATTATTTTGTGTCTACGTGCAACCTTTTTGTAGGGAGAAATCCTTACACCTGGCCACATTTCTGCTCCAAGTTGTCAACATAGCTATTTTATGGCTAGGTTCAGACATTTTTGAAGACATTAGGCGATAAAAAGTCCTGTTTAGTTATTTAGCAGTAATGTAAATCGAGGCACTGGTAGCAGCAAATTTTTCTAGCCATTACATTGAGTTCGAAAATTTTAGCCATTGCGATTTATTAATTCAAAAAGAAAATAGGGATAATTGTTACATTTTTAATAAATTTTCAATTTAATAGTTTTCTGAATCTTGTATGAAATTTTCTGAATATAAGTAAATAAATTAGCATTAATAGTTAACGCAAGCACAATCCTATAATCATTTTTCAATTTTTATGGCAATATAATTGATACAGTGATTGGACTTAATTAAGTAATTCCATGGGTTTAATAATTGAACAATTTATATATCCAAGTAGAAGGTGGGGCGTTGCTATTAGGATTTACTCAAAATGTTACTCATTTTTTTATTCAATTGGCCCACTGAAGTGACATTTTCATAAAATGCTTATAATCTTGCATTTGAAAAAACAAAAAGATATCTCTAAAATTAAAAATAATAGAAATTTGTACTTTTAACCTCAGCTTGGCATCAGTCTGGATTCGTTCGCTGACACTCTAAAAATCGTCTGCTGAAGAGAACTGATTTTAAAATGGCGAAATTTTGGTCGAATTTTCGACTTTTCAGTTCATAACTTTTGAATTTTTAATAAATCTCAATATAATCTCTGTTCATGTATCAACCCCCGAAATAAGCATTCTTAATGTGTACTTTTAGTTAATAATAGAAAAATACCTCTTAAACTATACTACTAAAGAAACTTACTGAAACGATCCTCCTAATCACCTGTTCAATATACGACACTAACACTAATTAATCCATTTGAAAATTACCATCAACAAATGAAAATAACTAGCAACAAAGAAATTACAAGGTGTAATTTTTCTGAAACAGAAACAACTCTTTTAAACGTTTTGACATTTGTTCAGATCTCATTCCAACGCAGGAAAATTAATGGCACTGCGATAAATATTCTGCCCGAAACTGCAGCGCCACTCTGGCGAATTGGAAATTTTTTTTTTCTTTTTTTTTTAAATGCCGTTTTTTGTTTTCAAAGTAAGGAACCAAGAGGGGGTTATTAATCAATCTAATAAATTACCTAAATCTCAGCGAAAAAAAAATGCAGCAATTTCACTGTTTTTGAAGATTTGGTGTTTTTTAGTTTATTTAATTACAAAAAAAATAAATAAATAAATAAAATAAAAAATTGTGTGTTTTTAGTCTAAAGAGTAATTAATTAAAATGATAACGATTCGCTCGGAACGAAAGCCAATTGAAATAAGCAAAAAATGGCAGAAAAAATGACTTTGTGTTTTACTGCTGTTATAATTAACAAGCCACATTTTGTGCAGGCGAAATGCGGCCACCTACACACGTAAATCAAATTCTGAATATCAAAAACAGTTTCAAATTTAAGCATAAAAATGACGCATTTTTTATAGTTCTGCAACATGGAAATGGCGATAAGGTATATAAATCAATATATCCATCTCCGATCACGGTAAGTTGCCTTATTATCAACGTTTTCAGACATTTTAATATAAAAATCTTTCAATTACGTAGATCATTGTTTTCCGGCAGTTTGATTTTAAGAATAGCCAGCAATCGATTATCCTGTTGTTTTAATTAAATTTATTGATAAAATATAATAAAAGAAATCGTCTGCTTTTATTAAAATATCTCAAGAACGGTTGACTGTAACAGTTGATGTTGAATTACCATCATCAATATTATCCTATTTTTCTTAAAAAAACTTCATGCAAATAATCTATTTTTTTAGGATCATACTTCCCATTGCAGATAACAGTATCAATGTATTGTTTTGTGCATTTTAGGCACTTATTAGCATGGAATAGCCCATTAGTATAATAATAGAAAGATAACGTATTATAGCAAGTCTTGTATATGTGTGCCACTATATTTGAAATTATTATATTTAATTAATTTGAAATTTAAATTCTGGTATTAAAATTTTCTAATAAATCAAATTCATATAACGATATTTCATCAATCAAATTAAATTTATTGCTCTAATTTATTAATAAATGTTTGTATAAAACATTTAGAGTTCATGATATTCAATTCAAGGCGATTTCTGAATTCTCAAAGATGAATATACGATTGATGTGAAATTTTTATCAACGATATCTCATCCATCAAATTAAATTTATTGCTTTATAATTTTTAATAAATATTAGATTTTAAAATATAATTTAAAATTTACCTAATTTTTGCCTCTTTTCCTGTAGCACAAGATGTTAGAATGAGATATATTTTATAATTTGTTAAACGATTAAAGTTTCAACATATTGCTTTTCCTTTATGCATAAAAATAAATATGAATCTATTCAATATGTTTTGCTTGTTTTTAAATAAGAGAATTAGAGAAACAGAAATTTAAGTTCTCTGATAGATGTTATATTAATATATTAATCTCACTTTTAGTTTTCCTTTCCAATCCTAGAGGGCGCCTTCGCTGTTAAATTCATTTTCTATCTTCTATCATTTTCTTTTCTTTCCTACAGTATTTCTGAACAGTTCCATCCGTAGGTTCGCGGAGGATTTTTAACCTGTCTGTGAAAATCTAATCCAAAGAAAGAGGAAGAAAACAGCGGAATGTTTTTATTTAATTAGAACATTTGATTTATAGCCCTCTGACGATAAATGAAAGTTTTGTTTGGTGTATATTTCCAATGAGAATAGCAGATTGAAAGTGACAGACGTTGGAAGAAATGACGGCATCAATATGTTTTGTTTAATTTGGAATTCGAATACAACAACAGAGATACCATGTTTAACGTACAATTTTGATGACTTTACTAATTAATTTGTACGAGCGATAAATATCGAACGACATTAAAAGCAAAGAAATCAGTTCTAATTCTGATGTCACGATTATTTCTGTGCTATTGAAAATTTGAAACAAAAAGATTGATTGCTACTATTTGCAGCAAAGATAATTTGAATGCATTGTGGATGCACAGCGGCGTAACTAGAAATTTTTGTCTTTTAAGCAAACTTAATAAAATGGCCCCTAAAATTTTTTCTCATTCCTTCAAGTAAAAGCATTTAAAAAAATGCTTTTATTTGAAGAGGGAAGGGACATTTTCATAAGTTTTATTTTTGGTATTTTCCTCCGTTTCTTTTGCTCTCTTAATGCTCTCACTCTTATTTAAATTCTTGTCGGTCCATACTGAATAAAAATTAAAAATATGTTATAATTGCTTGAGAAATTGACTATTCCAGCTTATTTGAAAAACCATTAGAACATTTACACTTCGTGGAAAGACCAGGCCGCCCGACTCACCCAAGGGCATGAGCAGCAAAGTGAAAGGCCGCACATTTACATTTCGTGTAAATGTTCTAATGTTCCAATTTCCCGCTGTGCAATTTGCAATTAAAGCCATCGTAGGTGTATGCGCTTGGCCTGGACATAGCCCCCTCCTCCGCTTGGTCCCTGCGTATTTCAAAATCTGCAAAGCATTTTTATTTATATTTAACAAGTAATGGTTATTTCGTGTAAAATTGTTTTCGTATGTATCATGAAAATAAGTTTAACGAGTCGTAACTTAATACGCATTATTATAACAATAATAAATACCCATATTTTTTAATAAAATTTTTAAACATAATATTGTTTATTCTGATCGCGTATGTTAATTGTGCCAATGCCGACATTATAACCGATTAATGACTCAGTTCATTCATCATACGCCCATGATGTTTACATCGCATAGCAACTGAATTCATTTTGAATATAAATTTAGAATATTTTTTGATTGAAATGTGAAAGAACGTTAATATTATTATTTTTAATTTTAATGATAGACATCGTTTGATTTGAACTCAAACCATCGGTTTAATGCAGCAAAATTTTTGTTTTTCGTTATTAATAGCACTAAATAGATGGACTGTATAACATGAGGAGGTTTTCGGTTTTTTCCATACTTCAGTGTCAAATTAGGTTTGCCACAAGCATAGACTTCATATAGAATTGTTTTCATGGTTGTATAAAGAACAAGTATAGATCACTGCAAATTTTAGAAAATTGGTAAAGTCTTAAAATTTCTAGAATATACTTACTAGCATACGGAGCGTCTCGAAGATACTGCCATGTTGAGCGTCCAACAGATATTATGGCAGGAAAACTGCGGGAATAACAAAAAAAGTATAACAAATCTTTGATATGATAAAAAAAAAAACGAACATCGATTTACCAATTGGTAAAAACAGTCAGCTTGAAGCTATAAAATTATAACAAATCTTTGATTTTGATCAAAGAAAAAGGAACACCGATTTAGCCATTTATAAAAACAGTGAACTTGAAACTATGAATTTATAACAAATCTTTGATTTGATCAAAGAAAACAAAGACACCGATTTACCCATTTGTCAAAACAGTCAACTTAAAGCTATGGAATTAATTTGCAAGGCAAGAGAGCAAACAATGACCGTATTTATTTTGTTCTTGTTAGATTTACTACTGGCATAGCGAGAGTCATATTAGATAAAGATTTTCTAATTCTATTCTTCTTATCTAATGCAAGGGACTAATGTAATTCCAATAAAATAAAATCTTGTGAACTGGCTAGATGAGTGCCTAAGTAGTTTGATTCTTTTTAAAAAAACATTCAGGGAAGGGGTATATTTAAAATATCCCGATTGGTGTAATACAATGCGAAATTCAGATACTTTGGCACTGTGGATTTATTTACCGAGTACTGACTTGAGATTCCTAGTTGTAGACAATTTTTAATGGATATGGCTGTAGATGAAAATGGGACGGAGCTATAATCTTGCAATTACATATTTTTCAGGACGTATCAGAAAGATTGCACGATTAAATATTGTTATGAACATGAAAAATTCCTTCACTAGAAGCTCTTTCGAGAATCAAAAGGGGCAAAAACTCCATACAGACAACTAACTATTCCTATGATATGGATCTAAGGTTGCCATATTAGGACTGTCGGTTTAGCGTTGCAAAATTTGGCGATTTATCGTCTTTTAGGTGACATTTAGAATGTTCGAGAATCTTCTCGAAATAATAAAAATTCTGAGAGATATGAATTCCACCTGGAAGTTTCTACGCAGAGGATATAAAAAGAGTCATTGCTCAGTTGGAGAGCAATTGACGTGATACGAGTTACATTGAATTGTTAGATACGTCAATGCTTTGAGAATAGTATCTGCTGTTTTCTTAAATTAGTAGAACATTTAATTGCTGTTTTGTGAAAATAGTAGAGCATTTAATTGCTGTTTTATTGTACCTGACAGTTGTTTAGTGATATTGTGAGACAGTCATCGAGCTATTTGCTGTATATTGTTCCTGTTTACGCTGAAGACCCCAGACCGTGCGATTCACATAGTGAGCAGCTAGTTGCACGGTCGGGAAAGGATACCTCCTATACTCAAAAGGCACACAATGTCTACCAGTTCAGGTAAACGAATATTTATTTAGGTCTAAAAAGATAACAACTGAAGAAAAATATTGTGGTTAAACAAACAGTTTTAGATTATATTTGAACTTGACAAGTACGTCCATTTTATTTCCCATGTGCGCTGAAGACCCCAAACCGTGAGACTTACCTAGTGGGTTTAGAACAGCTAGCTGCACGGCCGATGACATGTACGCTATAGCATGTACGCTGTGCTTGTGAATAAACCTGTTAATTATCCAGAAAATTAGACTCATTCTTGTATCCTGAGAATTCAGAATGACTCGGTTCCAATTTAAAAAATTTGATGTGGGCAGCACATGTTGGGTTATACTTTTGGATATTTAATTATTTTAGGAATTTTGCTTTTAATTTAAACGTGTTCAGGGGTCTTATTTACATAGTCACTCTCCATTTTCCAATTGTTTAGGTTTTTGATATTTTTTGTTCAAATATATTCTATTCCATAGGTTTTGTGTTAAAAACGGCAAAAGTTCGTTCTTTTTAGGTTTTAGCAATTTAAATTTATTTAAATTGGCTAATTTGGAATTCCATTTATTGCCCTTTTTAATCCCTTTAATTTGATTCCAAATTTATTGCTCTCGGTTAAAAATTCGTTAATTCATTGCAATTTTTCAGTTTTATTCTATTTTCAGCTTTTTAAATATTTCAGAATCGTTCATATTTAAATTGTTGCCGAATTCGTATATTTCCAAATCGTTTCACTTCATTTCTTTTTAATTTTCGTCTGCTTTGAAATTCCATTTCTCTTCTTTAAAATTGCGAGTTTTTAATTGGTTGACCGTAATATTAAAATCGTCTGTCATTAATTATTTTATCGTTCATCGATAATTTTGTTTACAATCTGTGGCAGCGATGTTTCACAGTACATAAGTAAAATCGCGCGTTTTTTCGCTCTCTTTGCTCTGGATTGGAACCCAAGATGTGATGATCTACTAAGTTGTTGTTTTTAGCGCTTCGGCGCGAGCCGAACCGAAGTTCGGTTTCGAAATGGAACGTTTTTTTTTTATTCTCATCTAAGCCTGCGTAGAGTTTTCTCCGAGATGAATTCTTCTGAGTTTACCGTTTAACCAACATTCTTCTGCTGTTTTCTTTTTTGTTTGATTCCTCCTTCCGTGCTCTCTGAAAATGTTTCGTCTGGATGATGTGGGAGCCGGACGTTTGTTATGTCTAGACTGACGGAACGATTGGAGGTGTTATTGGTTTTCCATCCTCTAAATAATGTTTCTGCGATGTCAGCGGAGATGATTTAATACGTCAGCTAAGTTTTTGTTTCTCCCAAGTTATGCTGCCCTTATTATGAAGAACTGGAGCGTCATTTTTGGTGAAAAGCACCGGACATATGCTATGCATTCAGTTCTGATGCAAAGATCCGGTGCAGCTGTGTGGAGAAACCATTACGTCGTTACTAAACGTCCTCTTTGGAATCCTTTTCGGATCCGGCAGATTTTCCTCACCTCTGATGGACATAACCCTCCCTTGCCGTGTTTGCCTTCCGGGAAGTGTTGTTCTCTGGGAACCTTGGTGACATTTTTGCTGTTGGATCCTTTCCTACAGATCTCAGAAGTTTATCTTGGAGCCTTGGTGATATAATTCTTTTTCTTCAAATTTCAGACTAATTTACTTTTGCATTATTTAAAATTTAATTGAGCTGGCATAGAATAAGACCCCCTTAGACCGATATATATTTTAGGTCACCAGAACCTGTGGTTATCTTTAACTTTTGTTCTAAATTCCCTTTTGGCTAACTTATGTTCTTTTATCCCAAATTCTAGTTTTGACAAATAATTGTATAATTTTAATATTGTTAACTTTAAAATTTAATATTCTAACGTTTTTTTTTTACCACTATACGACCGGCCATTCCATTAATTATTTAAGATGTTTAATTTGTCTAGTTAATGAGATGTAAAATGTTTTGAAAATTATTTTAAAAGTGAAGTTTAAAATTTTAATAAACGTTAGATTTCTGAAAACCTAAATTCTGTGTTCTCTCTTTCTTTTATTTTAATATTTTTATTTTTAGGAAAGTGTCAATTCTAATATTTTACAGGAGTACATATTTGTACACTTAGGGTAACTGGTCAATTGGTCCTCTTTCAGTTTATTTCAGAAAGTTTTTAGGTTTTTAGACCATTTTCAGATGTATTCCAGAAATATTTCAGATGACATTTAGGTTTTAAGAACTTTGAGAATTTGGAATACATTTTTAGAATGTTTTTTTTAGTATATCATAAATGCTATCAAAACTACCGAACACACATGACTTTCCTTATATAATGCAATGAATTAACTACTTTTACAGTAAAAAAAATGTTATTCTTATAATAGATACTTATATTCGTTCCAAGATATTGAATTTTCTTCAATGAGTAGTCATTTTCATTGATTTAGCGTCATTTTTATCCATTTGGCGAGATTTTCGTTAATTTGGCAACATTTAAAAATGTCGCCAAGATGGCGACATTCCACTAAATTCGTCGCCAAAATATCGCCAAGTGTTATGAACGGAGAAATAAGTTATTCTTACAGCGGATAAATGACTATTGGCGTTCAAATACAAAAGTATTACTCAAAGTATCTTTTCTCGTGAGTGGAACGAGTTAGATCCACGAGAATGATGTCACCCAATTTATCGCATGATATTACATATGAAAAGTGAACATATTTCTTAACAGTTAATATTTTTTTTTAATTTATGGGATTTTGTGGTAAATTTATTTGAAAAATGTGCAATTTTTCGAGAACGGTTCATGCTAGCGTTCCAAAGTTTATGTCAATCGTTTTCTAGGGAAAAATTACATAAGAAATGTCTATTTGCGTAACTTTATTAAAGGTTTTGGTTTTTTGATGATTTTTTCAAAGGTTCACTCGAAAATTTAGGGGGGTTCTGAACATTCGATTGTGTTTTAAAACATAGACTTCCAGTATTCACGGATTGTGATTTTTGTACCATATTTCATTCGAATCGCTCCATTCCTTCGTGAGATATCGTCTCCATAAACTCACTGACACACACACACACACACTTTCACACACACACACACAGAGACATCACTTCAAAAATGTTCGATTCGTGATCAGGGATGCTTGAAATGTGTTCTCCCGACGAAAACTCAAATTCGAATGTTCAATCCCATCACAATGCTTTCCTTATACATTATGTATATAAGGAAAGTAAAAATGTTTAAACTGGAACGGGAATAGGATAGTCTTATAGACTACGGCAATTTTGGTTACACGACACTTTTCTTAGTAAAAAAGTAAAAATGTTTAATTTTTTATACGCAACTTGTACAAAGGAAGTTTCCATTAGCAAACTGTTCCTTATTTATTTAACGATCTTTTGAGAGAAAAAAAATCTGGTTCTCTAATTCGCAAAATTGGACATGAAAAAATTATGAAAGTCATAAGACTCACTTTGATCATCAAAAGAAAAGGTGGAAAGGTAGATTTCAAGGGTTGTATAAAATTGGACATGAAAAAATTATGAAAGTCATAAGACTCACTTTGATCATCAAAAGAAAAGGTGGAAAGGTAGATTTCAAGGGTTGTATAAAATTGGACATGAAAAAATTATGAAAGTCATAAGACTCACTTTGATCATCAAAAGAAAAGGTGGAAAGGTAGATTTCAAGGGTTGTATAAAATTGGACATGAAAAAATTATGAAAGTCATAAGACTCACTTTGATCATCAAAAGAAAAGGTGGAAAGGTAGATTTCAAGGGTTGTATAAAAATTCGACTTCGTTCGTATAAATTCTCATTCTAAAATTTCCAGGAGTATCTTGCAGGAAGTAGTCGTGCTATGTTAAATAATTTTGTGAATATTTACAGTGATCAATAATTCCGTCGTATACACGCAGCTGGAATCCAATTAAATATTTAGCTCGATATAGCTCTTTGTGGGGGTGTTTAAAACAGCCATTTTCTCGCTTCAATAATGATAGAAACATGATTCAAGGCATAGAGGTTCAAGGCATACGAAGAAAATAGTTTATTATCGATGTTAGTGCCATGATCCAATTAAATCAGACATGGTTTTAACATTGAAATGACTATTATAAATAAATATTACTTTGGCTCCACATCTGACTTTTTGTTGCCTCTAACTTTGGAATGAATTGAATTTAAATTAAGTTTTATTTGGCCTTTGAGGATAAGCCTCCTTTTAGAAAATTTAACCACTAGATCATTTATTTAGAGTAATAGAGCTTGGATTTTGAGAAAGAATTAATTTTACTTGAACGATTGGTCTCCCTCCTTGGTCTATATACTCCCCTTTTGACTTATCAGAAGTATGACGGCCAATACCATCCTGATAATTAGCATATTTTTAAAGTTTAAAATAAATTTAATATTGCTCACATTTCACATTCTATGATTACCACTTTTTAGGTTACAAACTGTTCCATACATTAGAGATGTCAAGGGCCTAAGTTAACCAATTCGTTTATTAGGGTAAGTTTTATACTTTTAAAATCAAAGTGATCCACAAATAAATCATTGTATTCAAAAGATAATGTTTGTTAAAGAATAATGTTATCGAATTAAACGTTTATAACGTTGAAGTGGTGTGTTTGTGTTTGTGTGTTTGTGTGTGTGTGTGTTTGTGTGCGTGCGTACGTGTGCGTATGTGGCGAATCTAACTCTAAAATTAATTGATCAGATTTCATAAAATTTTATAGGTTTTGATTAGATTTTGGAACGATTTGGAAAAGAAAAAGCCTGCCCTTTTTGTTTTGTGAAATGACCTGCAAAAATCGTCGAAATCTAAATTAAAAGACTGCTTAAACGTATCAATTAAATGCTTATTTCATTCGTAGTTTTTGACAATGAAAAGAATAAGCTTTTAGGACAAGCTGTTCTCGAGATAATGAAGTGTTTATTTTTGCATTTTTGCTACGCTGCTTTTAAAAATACGCCCAGTTACCAAATGAAAACGGAAACTGAAATAAAGGTGCAAATTTGGTGTCATATCAAATAATTATGCGTTATTTTGTGAAATTAAACACAATTTAATGAATTATTAAAGAAATTAAGAGAAAAGGAATTTTAATCTGCAGAGAAAGTCATATACTTTCCACATCAGATTTTTCAGCATGTTGAAATATTGAATACTGTGACCAAAAAATAGCCGTTCAAAGGGATTGTTAAAAAAGTTTTCAAATTACAGAATATTTCTCTTATTCCAAAATGTACAACTTAAGATGATGAAACAATTTCAAAATTCTTTCTAAAGCTGATAGCAGAGATAACCCTCTTGTTTTACTGTATCTTAATTTGTAACGGTACTTTGTGACATTGAATAGCTACATTATCACAAATTTCTTTAAAATTTTCTACTCTAATTTATAGAGTCCACGTCGACGATAAGATCTTGCAATTTCGTCCCAGTAGCTCAACGGTAAAGCGTCGGCTGGCCAGTTCGGAGATAAAGGGCTTGATTACCGGTTAGGGTAGCATGGTTCTTTACAATGGCGCCCGAGCAAATCAACCCTGTAGGTTAGTGCAAATATGTCGGATGTCTAAAAGTGACCTTAGTATGACTAGTACGGATTCGGTGTACTCTGGAAGATGGAACGCCAATTTCAAATTAAGAACTGGTAGTTCAACCGTAGAGTATCGGCTAGACGGTTCGGAGACACAGGGTTCAATTCCCGGTTGAGGCAGCAAGGTTCTTTACAAATTGTATAAATGTCAAAATATGAATAAATATTCACTTTTACAAAATATTTCCAATATCAAGTTTGAGACATTTTGCATGAATTCAAATGCAGTTATTGTAGATGTGAGCATCGCAATCAATACCAATTAACTTATACATTCTTTGATTTTTATGGAAAACATTGTTTTCCTTTCTTTTGAGAGCCACGGAAATTATAATTAATATTATCGGAACATAATACCACTAATCGAATATGTCGCCGTTCTAATACACAACTTTACAATGGAAAGTCATAATTTAATCGATTCTCCTGAATCCTTCATGAAAATAAGGAACAAATATAAGTTTTGAGAAAATAAATAGATCTTAAGGACAGTTACTTGAAAAAAAGGACAGTCCTTTAAAATAAAGGACCTATGGTCACCGTACTCATACTTTGAATATAAATACCTAGTCTGATATGTGGTTGCAGAGCTTTTATAGAATTTAAGTTTCTCTTACTAAAAAAAATCTGATGTGAGCAACACATGACTTTCCTTATATAATGCAATGAATTTACTACTTTTACAGTTAAAAAAAATGTTATTCTTATAGTAGATACTTATATTCCTTGCAAGATATTTGAATTTTCTTCAATTAGTTGTCATTTTCATTGATTTAGCACCATTTTTATCCATTTGGTGAGATGTTTGTTAATTTGGCAACATTAAAAAAGTCGCCAATTTGGCGACATTCCACCAAATTCGTCGCCAAAATTTATAGTCGCCAAAGCGTTATAGACGGAGAAATAAGTTATTCTTACAGCAGATAAATGACTATTGACGCTCAAATACAAAAGTATTACTCAAAGTATCTTTTTTCTTGAATGGAACGAGCTAGTTCCACGAGAATGATGTCACCCAATTTATCGCATGGTATTACATATGAAAAGTTAACATGTTTCTCAACTGGAAATATTTTTTTTTATTTTATATGACTTTTTGATAATTTTTTTGAAAAATGTACAATATCTCAAGAACGGTTCATATTAGCGTTCTAAAATTTATGTCAATCGTTTTCTAATGAAAAATTACATAAGAAATGTCTATTTGCGTAACCTTATTAGCGGTTTTGATTTTTTGACGATTTTTTCAAAATTTCTTTCGAAAATTTAGGGGGGTTCTGAACAGTCGATTGCATATAAAAACAATAGGCTTCCTGTGTTTACGGATTGTGATTTTTGTACCAAATTTCGTTTGAATCGGTCCATTCGTTCGTCAGTTATCGTCTCCACAGACTCACTGACACACACACACACACACACACAGACAGACATCACTTCAAAAATGTTTGATTCGTGATCAGGGATGCTTGAAACGTGCTCTCCCGTCGAAAACTCGAATTCGAATTTTCGACCCCGTCACAATACTTTCCTTATGCATTATGTATATAAGGAAAGTAATATGGGTCACTGTGCTGGTAGACTTTGCTTTCGCGATATACTGGCCAAAAATACTTTTTCGAAATAGCGCTTGTTCGCATGTGACGTCAGTGAGCAAGTATCGGAGAGTAGAGTATATTATATATAGTGTACTCTCCAATCAGTTACTCACTATTAAATGCACTCACAGGATTTCTACCGTTTAAATAAAAAATATATATTTACTTTTTCTAAACAAAAGTTAGAACGAATCGTGATTCAATTCGACAGATTCATGGAGTTTATTTCCAAGGATTGGCCTATAAGCCGTCCATAGGGAGTATGGATACCACTCGAGTAAACTATACACCAAATCTAAATATATATCCTTATAGGGATTTCATAGGCCTACAAATTCCTTGCTTATACTGTTTTTTCATAGATAGCTCTTTTATTTTCAGAATAGAAGCATTGCAATATTGAAAAACGAAAATTTTCAATATCCTTCTACTTGACAAGCAGATTTCTCAAAAACTGTAAAAACTTTGTTAAAACGAGTTATTAATCAAGAAATTGGTATATTTTCTATAAGTATTTTTGTCCTTTACTGTTTATAACTATCGTTTATAGTTTAGCAGATATTTCGAGTGAAAGTGAGTAAAGTGAATCTAAGACTCGCTCGGATAAAAATATTATTATATTAAATTTTGAAATTATTTTTGTATATTGGTAAATAATACCCCGTTTTGGACAAAACAAATAAAAATTGTTTCTACTTCTATCTAAATTAGGTTCTGAGATATAAGCTTCCAAAATGCTTTCATTTTTCGTAAGACTCCGATATCAGCCAAAAATACCCTAACCAAAAATAAAATTTTCTTAAAAATAGTACTTCCTCAACACAAAAGTAATTATATAGCATTAAAAATGTATAAAAGATAAAATATTTCAAAACATAAGGATTAGCCATTTGCTGAAGCTGAAATTTGGGGAAAATATCCATATATTAATGGAATGAAATTTAAATGATGTGAGTCTGAGCAACACAATCTGTTGCAAAAACATATATGCATCCATAAGAAATTGAACTATAGTCGCGTAACTCGGCGTGTATTCGTATATGCGGAGGAGATATGCAAATGATTAGAATTTAGGAACAAAAAAAAAATTTCTCCCCTTCAGAAATCGTGGCAACAAGAAGAGGACATTTTAGTAAGTGGTAAATCCTTCCCTGTCCGCTATACCAGCTGATATTCGGTTCGACATGGAATCAATTAAATTGCTGATGTTCCTCTTCGGCGATCATCAACACTAAGGGTGGAGTGGGATTCCAAAGACAACATTCCTCCAATGGGACACCGTCCAGACTGACGGAACTCAATACCAATTTAGACGGCACTGCCTACGTTGGAGAGTAAATGGTAGTACCGTAATGGACGACTAATTCCACCTTCTTCCAGTCGTCTCCATACATTATCCCTTGATACAAGATGCACGAAGGATTGCAAATGGTTGATAGCGCGTCATTGGTGTGAACGTAGCTACATTCCTGACTGCACCATCCTTTCGAGCAGTTGTCTGTCTAGGGTGTCCTGAGCCTCTTCGACGGTTACATGCTTCTTCTCTGATCCACTGTTGCCAAGACCGAGCAACTATCATATCACACGATCCAAAATGGTAGCTAATACCTCACAGACACCAACCAGCGTCCCTTAGCCATACTATACGGAATATTCAGTTGTCCGTTAATCCTAAATCCGACAGTTGTTCGTAGCTACGTCGAGTACTTTCAAAGGCATCCTTGTACACAACTTGCGAAATCCAAACAGAAAATCCAGTTCCAATTTCCCGTGAGTGAGAACACCGGTCGTTTTAAATGCTGAACAATGTGTCGTTCGCGTGCGCGTTGCATGAACCCTATAACACCATCGGCGCTAATAGTTTGATTATTTGCCTGACTCCTAAAATCAAAACATAGGGAAATAGATTGATATTAATGTTTTGAATTTTATTTTCGCTAAAATATTGTAACTTTAGTCGGTTTGAAACTACGATTTGAGCGTCTCTCCAACATAAGCAGGGCCGTCTAAATTGGTATTGAGTTCCGTCAGTCTGGACGCTGTCCAACTGGAGGAATGTTGTCTTTAGAATCCCACTCCACCCTTAGTGTTGTTGATCGCCGAAGAGGAACATCAGCAATTTAATTGATTCCATGTCGAACCGAATATCGGCTGGTATAGCGGACAGGGAAGGATTTACCACTTACTAAAATGTCATTTTCTTGTTGCCACGATTTATGAAGGGGAGAAATTTTTTTTTTGTTCCTAAATTCTAATCATTTGCATATCTCCTCCTCATATACGAATACACGCCTTATAATGGTGTATAGTGGTATTCACGTTCATCCATTTCTTCTATGAATTACTTGTTTAGTAAGAAATTTCATCTTTGCTTCATGTTCATATTCTGTTTTGCTTATACGGGTAATTGTCCTGTCTCCTGCACTGACTCACTGGACCGGTCTGGGAGTGTCGCTGTGAACGTTCGTACTGCTTCCTAGGTTGTATTTCATCATGTTCATTCCGATGCTTCTAGATTTTTTTATACTGTTGAGGTTGATCGCATATACACGTGGTGAAAGAAGAAGGGTTCCTGCCACATGGTAATACAAATTTTCCTAATGCTTCTTCATTTTTTTTAATCTTTTGGTGCTTGTAGTCTGAACTTGGACATTTATAGTAATGTACTATTGTACAATCTCAAACATGCATTTGTTTGGGTTAATTAGAATTAAATACTCAGACCTGAAGATGAATTTAATTCCTTTCAATCTTCGAATTTGTGCCGGTGCTGATCTTTTCTACTATCGGCATTATAGCAGTGGTTTTGCTTCTATGGTGATGTTAATATTTCACGATTACTTGAATTAAATATTTTTATTATTCCTTCTTCTTAATACATACACACACACACATGCATATATATATATTATTCCCCCCAGCACAGTGTATCTTTTTACTTCTATAAATATAGAGATTTATATAAAAACGTATGGAAATTTTATTTTGAAAAGACAGCAGTTTAAAATTTGAAGCTGCATGCCAAACTATCTGAATTCATATTAAATATTTTATACGAAATTACATTTTCTGGCTGAAGGGAATGTTAAATATGTGGTTGTACTTAGAGAAAATTAATTAATGTACTTGTTTGTGGACAATGTGATAGAGCATATTTTAAAATTTATAGGTCTAAAATATTCGTTTTGAATTTGAAAACCTTCTAAATTAATTTTCACTATTTTTATACACATCGTTTAATCATTGTTGCCCGCACAATAATGTTAAATAAGGAACAATGTATCTAATCGAACGCAGCAACTAAACCAACAATGTACACTATTGTTGCTCGATTGTTGGGTTTTGCGAGAATGACGAAAATTCTTCAGTCAACTGCGACCTATCTTCAAAGATGTATGTTTTAATACTCTTTGGGGCGCTTTTCTTGTGCTGCTTTATGATTTATAAGCTTCACAGGCGATTTTTTAAACTTGGCGAGCAACCTGAAGAAGTAAGCTATCTTTTGATTATATATAAGCTTTTATTCATTTCTATATAAGAATTTTAAATATAAAGAGCATCCAGTACGTAGGTGACATGATATGTAAAACGCATATTCCTGCTAACATGAATGCTTCTTATGTATTTAACTCGTATTTAGTTTATAATTTCTATATTGCTCTATCTTTTCTTTTAGTGGTTCATTTCCGATTTCGGTTCATTTTTTTTTTCTTCTATTTTTTCATCATTATCATCATTTGCCTGCAACTTAACGTTATTACAATTGTTATGAATATTTCGCTTCCAATGTGATTTTCACTCCAAAATCTGATTTGAATCTATTTTACCTCATTTTCAACGGATGGGATATCAATTGAAAATGGTTTTAAATTTAAAAAGAAGAGCTCAAACTATACGAGGCTGCAATGGCAAAAGTCTTAATCAAAGAAAGCAAAATGACTAAGGCTGGAAGCGCCAGCTATTGTAAGGGTCTGTGACTACCAATATATTACTTACACAAATGCATGTTTTAAGACACACATTTCAAACCTTGCAGTGAAATAAATCGTCTCACCGTATATTGTTTAAGGATCTCTGATCTATAGATACAGATAGTGCGGTATAGCGCAAAAATTTTGATATAGTTACATGCAAAATTGTATGTATAGCGATTGAGAGTCGCTAGGCATGAGCCAGGACTAAACTCTGGACCTAGAGCTTACATGACCGACATTATACGTTTAGAACAAAAGCTAGCTTCCACTCCGAACTAATTCGGGTACACATCTTTGATCCGATGTCCTTGGCAGGAGCAGAGTCGGCTGCTACTGCCACACACTTCCCCACCTGATGAGGAGCCCAGGTCGAATTTCAGCGGGGAGGGGGGGCCGCTTTGAAAACCCCCGCGTGTCCCCATCCGAATTTCAGTTGAGGGCTAATAGCCGGGAAGAGTGTCGCTTCGGGCGTTGACGTCGGTCGTGGTCAAGCGGGAAGGGAGTGGTAAGCGCCTGCCATCTCGTGCTGAGAGGTGAGATCGTTGGAGTGAGGTTTTTTCGTGCTCGTATGTGCAGAGTAACCACTGTGGCGATGAAGCGTCGCCAGGCTTTAACTCGAGACCTAGTGCTTACAAGACCGACATTATACGTTTAGAGAAAAAGCTAGCTTCCACTCCGAACTTATAATTCGGGTACACATCTTTGATCCGATGTCCTTGGCAGAAGCAGAGTCGGCTTGCCGCCACATATGTAAAATTGTGTTAAATACATTTTATTTGTATAATAAATTATATATTCACTTTAAAATAAAATTGTTTTTGGAATTATATAATTATTGCGATTTATTTTAGTGAGTTACATTTTATAAAAATTATTCATATTTTTCAGCATCCAGGCTCTGCTCAGCTGAGTTTTGAGGTAAGTGGAAAAGCACTCAGGCTAAAATATCATCCAATACCTTTTACTACTTTTGAGCTAATACAATTTAGCCCAGGGAACTTCAAGAACGAAATCCATAGGTCTGCATAGAAATTATCACAGGCATCCAGGGTGTGTTCTGGGAGTTATTGTTTATATGGAAATAGATTTTAACTCGCGATGGTAAAATAGTTAAAACTAAATTGAAGGGCATCAATCGGTTCCGCAGGAAAAACGAGTATTCTTCTACATTTTGCTTCTGAATGGCAACATTTGAAGAGGGATTCAACCATCAGTTATTTCAGCAAGTTTTGCCATATGCAAAACTCATCACATTTAAAATTAAAAGGAGGTGGCTCCACTCGACTTTCTCTTTCCAGAATCCATTTTTAGGCAGCTGTTTTTTCTTCCAAATTTTACAAAAAAATTTTGGAAAAATCGGTGTCATGGGTCCAAGATGACCATTATAGCATATTACCCTTCATATTAAAAGGTTTGAAAAAATCATTCTATGGATACAATACTTGACAATATACACCCGAGAGGGGTAATTTGCATGCAGAGGGGAACTAATGACGTCACGTACAAAAAAATTGTATCGCGGCTATTTTTCACAATGATGGAAACTTTTAAGTATCGTAACCATTGAGCCATACATAAACTCTTTTATGCATGATTATATCAAAGTTTGTCCTATACTTCCATGTTAAAAGAATATAAAACTTCGATGTTTTCTAGATGTTTTTATAACAAAGCCGGATATAAAGTTTCGTGATATTAATATTCGTGATATTAATATCCATTAATATTCGTGGGCGCTATCGTGCACACTATCCTCTAAGAATCGACCGCAGACATACAGACGGCTATTACACTAAAAGTAGTCAAAACGTGTTCAGGACGTCTTAAAACATATGCCGGCATAAAAATGTCGAATTCGAAAATTTTCGTGAAAATAATACTTTCTCTATACTAAATTACATAGCATAAGAAAGTAAAATTAATTTGGGGCAATTAATCTTTGACTGTTATTTAGATACATCAAGGCGTTACTACGATACCACTGAGACTTCAAAAGATAAAAACATTTAAAAGTAATATGCGCACCCTTTAATGATATCTAAAAAAGAATAATTTTCATTTTTTAACACAGTGTAATTAGAGTTTGAAAGTCAACAAAAGCGCTTGATTTTTGTTCCGTTATTATCATGTAAATACCATTACCGTTTTTACTTTCCCTGCAATACATGGCAAAGTACAGGAAAAGTATTGGAATCATGCCGAAAATAGCAACTCGATTATTCGACGGATCTATACGTTTTTGGGCCTCTAGAACACGAAAAACCTGTTTCTAGAGTGACGTCTGTGTGTATATCTGTCTGTGCAATGTATGTATCTACTGTAACTGGGAAAACTAATTGACCGAATATCATAAAATTTGGTAGGTAAGTCCCTTGTGGGTTACCCTGGTGCTGACTATATTTTGTAACGATTCAGAATAAAAGTACCTCCCTTTTCTTCCGAAATGGCCTGCAAAAATTGCCTGTATCCAATTTAGCTGAATAACTAATAGCCCAAAATTCATTCAATTTTATAGATAAGTCATTTGTGGGTTAACTTGGTACTGATTTGATTTTGGTATGATTCGGAAAAAAGGAATCTGCCTCTTTTTGTCAAATGGCTTGCAAATATCGTTAAAATCTAAAATAAAAGACTTCGTATGCACAAATACATCAATTAAATGCTTGTTTTATCTCTAATTTTTAACGATGAAAATAATAAGATCAACCCCGTTTCTCTAGGTTTAGCCGTTCTCGAGAAATTTTAGTTTTTTCGCTAGGCCACATTTACAAATAAGTCCAGTTACCCAATGAATACAAAAATTGAGTTTCAAGTGCAAATTAAGTATAATTTCAATTAAATGTGTGTTATTTAGTGCGTTTAATCTCAATTTAATGAATTATTAATAAAATAAAGAGAAAATGGATTTGAGTCTGCAGAGAAAGTCATGTGCTGCTCACATTAGATTTTTCTTTAGTTATTTAAAGGATAAGTTATCATTACTGACAGACGTTTTGATTTTTGTTTTCAGTATCCTCCAAATGACATCTATGGAGGGCAAGTGGTGGTGATGATGGGGAGTACAGAGGTGAATGATGGTAGAAGTGAACAGGTGGTAGATTATGAAGTGAGAGACGTGGTAGATGACAAAGTGAAAGATGGGGACGATGGTGAAGTTGATGATGACATAGTTAAAGTTGAGGTTAATGATAAAGTTGAAAATGTGGATTATGAAGATGAGAAGAATACAGTAGAAAATGTGGATGAAGTTAAAGAGGTGGATAGGAAAATATATCACGGAGGAGTATGTGTCAAAGTATTAGAACAACATAAAGTGAAGAAATTTGGGCCTAACATCCAGGAATGTAGAAGAGACTTTGAGAAACTGGAAAAACACATAGAAGTTAATACGCTTATACAGGATTGGAAAAAAAGTGCAGATAATAATTTGGAAAATTTTGTCGATGCTGAGTTGGAAAATGAAATAACAAAAAGTTTAAATAGCGAAATAGTAGATGCAAAAGTTATGGAAATGGAGAAATATATGGATGTGAGAATTGAAAAAGGAAAACAACTGAATTTTACTAAATATGGAAAGACGATGATTAATAAAGTTAAAGTTCCAGAAACAAATAAATTTAATAATGTGGATATCGATAAATATGAAAGGATGCCTGACAAATATCAAAAATTGTCTGTTGATAAAAATGAAATATGCGATTTTGATAAACGTGGTACAGGAGATATTGGTGTAAATGTATTGGCGGACTCCGAGAAAGATGTAGAAAAACAAATTACTGTAGATATTGAGAAAGATATAGAGGATAATATTGAAGAGTCCGCCAGTCAATTTGAATCAGATCCGGAGAGATTTACGAGAAGCCTCGACGAATCAAAGAGTGATGTTGAGAGGTTAGAAAATAATATCAAGGAGATGAAGACATTTATTCAGGACTTTAGTGAAGATGTTGAGAAAGACTTCGAAAAATACGTGGATAAATGTCTGGAAATCGTTCAGAGTTTAAACTGTGCAATATTAAAATCTAAGCCCAAGTAAGAATCTATAGCATTTGCTATTGAATATTTTCATTTTTGTTTCTTTTTAAGTATGTATTTTATAATGGAAAAGAATCGCTTAAAATATTTTTTTATAGATTATTCCAGTCAGTAACATACAATAATGTTTTATAATTATTCCAGTCAGACTCACCAAGTTCACAATCTTCATTTTGAATAATTTTCCTGAAAACCATTACGGTTTTTCTGTAATTACATTTAAGTTAATAAAAAAGGAAAAATCATTAACTTATTAGTATGTACACTATTGCAACATAGCAGAAAATGGCAAAGACACGATCTCACCGAACAAAATACAAGACTTGCCTTTAGCAATTCTCACACATTGTGAATATCATTTTACAAAAATTAAATAATACACTCACTTGTTTAGATATTTTTTTTACTTTTTATGTTCGATATTCATCTATTTCTAATATTTTTCTTGTCAAGAATGGTAACACAGGTCCCCGAGAATTATGCTCAAGACCAAACTTGATCTGAAACAGGAAATCTGTAAATAGAAACTTAATTAAGTATATCATAAATATAAACAAATATATATCACTATAAAATTATTTGAACTGCTTTTCAATTTACATTCAAAGAAAAGAGAAGCAAATTGGTATGCTTAGTGCCAATAATATCGATATAATATTGATAAATAATATATTTCTATCACCAATAAATTGATGTATCAATTAAATGACTATGAACTATCCAGGTCACTAGGGAGGGGGGCTAAAAGATATGGAAAAGCTTTAAGAAAACCTCCGATTTTTCCACCCCAGGAGGAAAAATTGAAAATCCGAATTCAGTAGGTATTGTTCCGTGGCCGAACTATAAATGTGCACAGATTCAGCATTCTAGGTCACATGGCATGCTACAGGGAGGTTTACTAAATAGATATATAATGTTATGTCCTCAGTACAAAGATATATATATATATATTCCCCCCATTCAGATATGTTTATGAAACAATCCATTAAATTTCTAATATAAGATCCACATTTCTATATGTCGGACAAATGATTTTTTCAATATGTAAATAGAAAATTCACCTGTTTGCAGATGCAACCAACCGCCTGCAACAAAGCTCAGCCAAACCTCTGCAGAAATTGAGGCGGATTGGATCGCGACCTTCCCCGAAGTGTATCCCACTGATAGTATTGAGAACTGCCAAAACATCTCACATACTGATGGGAAGTGGTTTCAGTCCCAAGAAGTTTGCAACGATAGATTTCTGGACAAACCCATTCAGAGATTTAGATCTCCGAACAAGAAGTAAGTAGTTACTACAGTAGTACGATGCGATGCATGCAATAATTGAAGTAAACTGCAAAATTTTAGACAATAAAACGTGAAATCTGCGTAATCTTGTATAAGAATATGAAGGGAAAACACATTATTATTAACCCACTTTAATTATTGCATTTATATAAATATATTTCTAGTGTAGTTTAAATGTATATCAAGTGTACTAATAGTACACTTAAATAGTGCGTGTACTAAATGTACTAATTTACGCAAATTTTAACTCTTTTTGTGTGTACATATATTGACTATATTTACTTCTAACCGTATAGTTCAAATTACGTAATTTAAATATTTAGTGAACTTCGCAAACTCTTTGAGGAATAAATTTGAATAGTGTTGAAAGCGTTTCATATACATATTGAAAGAAGATGATTGTCTGACTTTGTATCTGTCTGATTATGTAGGTGTATTGTCTGTAGTGGAAAATTTAAGTTTCAGATGGCCACAAAATTAATCACTGCGTTATTTAACTCACCGATAGGACAGACTTCTGTGACACTTTTTTTTAAATTCGAATTCATGTTTTAGTTAAGTCATGAAGTATGATTTTGAGCGATTTTTACAAAAGTAAGTTCCTTAGCGATCGAAAATTTTATTATAGTCTTTCCACCTTGACATCATCAAAAATATCGATTTTTAAATACATTGAAATATGCCTAATTTATTTTTTATTTTCTTATCTCTTGGTATTCGAAGAGGGAAGATTAACACGTTTTGCAGCCAACCTTATCTTGGCATTCTAACAGAAATGGTATCTTGGCATTCTAACAAAAAAAAACATTATTATTTTAAATATTCCATTTTCTGATGTTCAATTAATTTTCAACCAAATATGTAAAAATCAAGATTTTCGATTACGTTCTTTCTACTGATTGCTATCTAAAGTTTTGGACGTTTGTGCGCATGTGTAGCAAATCGTTGCTTGCGACTCACACATACCGTGAAACTGAAGGATTTGGATGGCAACGAGAGGTGGGAATGATTTGGGTTCAAAACAGACGATTTTAAAACTGAGTACTGTTATTTGTATATTATTTGAGTAGCGGGTGCTTATTTATGACCCGAATAGCGCCAAGTGATTAATTGGTACATTGTGACGTATTGTGTATTTTTCAGGAGAAATAGTCGGCCATTAACAGAGGTCGCTGTCATCATATATCAGGCGGTTGAGGATAATTATTTCCAGAAAGACTTTCGATACGGTATCGACCGCTAGGGACCGACACCGAACTTTCCGTTCGGTTGCTGTCGGACCCTGAGGACTAACACTGAATGCTCCGTTTAGTCGACTTCAGATTCTGTAGACCGACTGTATCGACTCTGATAAATAAACTTAATTTATAAAACATAAAAAGTACACTTACAAAACTTAATTTATAAAACATAAAATGCACACTTACAAAACTTCATTTATGAAACATAAAAAGTACACTTACTTAACTTAATTTTCATAAAACATTAAAAGTACAATTACGAAACTTAATTTTTATAACATTGAAAATGTATTTATGAAAATGTAATTAAATAACATAAAAAATACACTTGCAGTTCTTCAGTGTATTTTATTGAAGCATTCTAAACATAAAGTGAAACAGAATCTCTGTTACGTTGATCGCGTTATCTTCCGTCTATACTCTGTACGGTCAATCATCCCTTGAGTACTCTCCGTTGGCTGAACGGAAAGTATATCAAAATCCTCTTTGTCTCGAACTCGATCGTATTAAACAATCCCCTAAATTTCTGATACAGTGCGCGATAAAAGTATAAGTACAAGTGAAAACTCACGAAGTCTAGAAATATTTTAGACTGAAATGTATGCAAATTTCTGAAGTAAAAATATTGATAAAATTAAGTTCTTTTTCACGTAAATTAATTAAATTTTCCAAAAATAAATATGTATAAATTTACTTTATAAATTTTAAAACCATATTATCATGAAAAAAAGTATAAGGTCAACTGTTTTTTCATCTAAAATTATAGTAAAATTTGCATATTTGAAAGCTAAAAATAACCATTTCAAATATAAAGACTGGGTTTCTAAACAAAATTACCACTTGCCTTATTTCTTCACGATTTTAGTACGATGTCAAAAGGTCATTTGTCTGACCTTGAAAAAGGGAAAATTCTTGCTTTTAAAGATTGTGGATTGAGTGGGCATGAAATTTTGAAAACAAAAATAAAAGATCTAAAACTGTAGTTTTCTAAAAGAACCTGGAATGTATGGAATGAAAAAAACGAACTGGAAGACCAGAAATTCTGACGTATCGACAGAAAAGAATGGTTGTAAAAAGAGCTTGCTAGAAAAAGAAACTGTAAATGAATTTAGAAGAAATTTGGACTTGTTATGTTCCACACGAACAGTTTAAAATGTTTTGAATAAACATCCGAGTATGTGGTATGGAAAGTTAAGGTCATCTCCGCCTCTTAAAAAGGAACATAAGGAGCGAAGACAAGAATTAAAAAAAAATGCATTTCTCTCGGTCCAAAATGGATTGATGTAATCTTATCGGATGAAAAGAAGTTCAATCTTGATGGGCCAGATTGTTTTCACTATTTTTGGTATAATTTGCGTAAAACCAAAGAAGTTTTTCCAACCGTCAATATGGTAGGGGCACAATAATGATTTGGGGCGATTTTGCAACAAAGGGAACTACGCCTATAGTCTTTATCAACTGCAAAATTAACTCAGATAAATACGTTGACGAACATTTGTTAGACGAACATTTGTTATCTGAGGCCCCACTAATTATTTCAAGAGACTATGTTTTCTAACAAGATGCTTTCATACACTTTTCTGAGAGCACAAAACTCTAGTTTGAAGCTAATTCAATAAATTTACTGGATTAACCGGCGAGAAATCCCGATCTCAATCCAATAGAAAATTTATGGGGCCTTCAAGCCCAAGAAGTTTATAAAACTCGCACACAATTTCAGTGTAAACAGGATCTTGTGTTAGCCATCAAACAAGCTTGAAATAACATTTTCATAGACACTTTAAAAGAACTTTCAGCATGGATGACCTCTCGGCTTATTCAAGTAATTGAAAAAAAAGTTTGTTTTCTTGATTATTAAGAGAAATGTTAAGTAATTTAGAGCAGGTCCTTATACTTTTTTCTAAATTTTCTTTAGTCATAATATTTTTAAGGTCAACTTTTGTAAAGTGAATACTTGTTGTTTTAGGTGTTGTAAATGTTATTGTATAATTTCATATTAAAGGTCAGAAATATCAAAAATTCATTTTGATAAAGTGAAATTAAAGCATATTTTCATTCAATTATATGTTGCCCTTATACTTTTTTCGTGCATTGTATAAGTTTTATATATTTATATGTCGGACTAATGATTTATTATATATGTAAATCAAAAATTCACCTATTTGTAGCTGCAAACAGTCGTCTGCAGTAAATCTCTGCCAACTCTCTACAGAAAGTGAGGAGGATTGGATCGCTACCTTTGACGATGCGTATCCCAACGACAGTATTGAGAACTCTCAAAACGTCTCACGTACTGATGGAAAGTGGTTTGAGTCCCAAGAAGTTTGCAACCACAGCGTTCTGGACAAACCCATTCCCAGATTCAGATCACCTGAAAACAAGTAAGTAGCTTTAACAGCAGTGCAAAGCGATACACACAATAATTAAAGGAAAGTGAAAAATTTTAGACATTGAAGAGTTTAAACTTCGTAAACTTGTATAAGAATGTAAATTAAAGAAATAATAAGTTGCCAGTCCATACAGAAATTTAATTACTGTATCCCGCTGTAATTTATGTGTATTCAAGTCGCTCTAAATGGACTAATTTATGCAAATTTTAACTCTTTTTATGTGTACATGTATATAATATATTCACTTCTAACTGTATATTTAAATTTAGATAATTTAAATAGTTAGTGAACTTTAAGGTAAAATCTTCAATATTGTTGGAATATTGTTAGTAGTATCTTAAAAGTAGAAGAAGTCTGGATTTACGTTTATCTGTGTGCGGGAGAAGTAGTTCGCCATTAACTGAGGTCCAATATGACCCGGCTGAGGATAATTATTTCTATTAAGAATTTCCAGACAGTGTCGGTCCCTGGTCCGTTCGGTTGGTGTCCGACCCTAAGGTCCGACACTGAATTTTCAATTTAGCCGGCTTCAGATTCTGTAGACCGACTGTATCGACTCTGATAAATAAACATAATTTATAAAACATAATAAGTACACTTACGAAACTTCATTTATGAAACATAAAAAGTAGACTTACGAAACTTAATTTTTATAACATTGAAAAAGCATTTATGAAACTGTAATTTACATAACATAAAAAATACTCTTGTACTTCATCAGTGTATTTTATTGAAGCATTCTAAACATAAAGTGAAGCAGAATCTCTGTTGCGTTGATTGCGTTATCTTCTGTCTATACTCTGTACGGTCAGTCATCCCCTAAGTGCTCTCCGTTGGCTGAACGGAATGTATATCAAATTCGGCTCCGTCTCGAACGTGTAAAACAATCCATTAAATTTCTGATATAAGTTTTATATTTTTATATGTCGGACGAATGATTTATTATATATGTAAATCAAAAATTCACCTATTTGTAGCTGCAAACAGTCATCTGCAGTAAATCTCTGCCAACTCTCTACAGATAGTGAGGAGGATTGGATCGCTACCTTTGACGATGCGTATCCCACTGACAGTATTGAGAACTCTCAAAACGTCTCACATACTGATGGAAAGTGGTTTGAGCCCCAAGAAGTAGACAACCATAGCATTCTGGACAAACCCATTCCGAGATTCAGATCTCCTGAAAACAAGTAAGTGGTTTTAATAGCAGTGCAAAGCGATACACACAATAATTAAAGGAAACAGAAAAATTTTAGACATTGAAGAGTTTAAACTTCGTAAACTTGTATAAGAATGTAAATTAAAGAAGTAATATGTTGCCAGCCCATACAGTAATTTAATTACTGTTTCCCGCTGTAATTTATGTGTATCCAAGTTTCTCTAAATGTACTAATTTATGCAAATTTTAACTCTTTTTGTGTGTACATGCATATAATATATTCACTTCTAACTGTATATTTAAAATTAGGTAATTTAAATAGTTAGTGAACTTTAAGGTAAAATCTTGAATATTGTTGGAATATTGTTAGTAGTATCTTAAAAATAGAAAAAGTCTGGATTTACGTTTATCTGCGCACGGAAATGAACGCTTTTGAAGAAAATCTGGTATTCAGACAGAAGCGAAATTCGGTTAGCTGAACTCCCGTAACGACAGACCTCTGGAACAAATTTTTTAATAATTCGAGTTAATTGATTACTTGATTAGTTAATTGATTTTGAAGCGCGATTTTGAGCAATTTTCACATAAATCTGTTTCTTAGAGTTCGAAAATATTATTATAGATTTTCCACCTTGACGTCAACGAAAAGACCCTTCTAATGACTTCTTTGAATATTTATTAATTTATTTTTAACTACATCGAAATATGCGCGTTTTATTTTAATTTTTTTATTTCTTGGTATTCGAAAAGGGAGATTAGCAAGTTTCTACTGTTTTGAAAAAATATCGTTATATATATTTGCATTTTAACAAAAAAATTTTAATGACTCCAATTTCTGATTTTCTATTAATTTACGACCAAATGCGTGAAAAGCGAGATTTTGCATTCCTTTATTTCTACGGTTTGCTGTGAAAAGCAGTGGACGTTTGTGCGCATGCGTAGCAAATTGTTACGTGAGACTAACACATACAGTGAAACTAAAAGATTTGGATTGCAACGAACGGTGGGAATGATGTTGGTTCAAAACAGACGATTTTAAAATTGTGAACTGTTATTTGTATATTAATTGCGTAGCGGGTGCTATTTTATGACCCTAGTGACACCAAGTAATTCATTGTATAAAGACATATATTGGTACATTGTGACGTATTGTGTATTTTTCAAGAGAAGTAGTCGGCCATTAACTGAGGTCGCTGTCATCCAATATCATCCGGCTGAGGATAATTATTTCTATTAAGACTTTCGAGACGGTATCGGTCCCTAGGGACCGAAACCGAACTTTCCATTCGGTTGGTGTCAGACCCTGAGGACCAACACTGAATTTTTTGTTTAGTCGACTTCAGATTCTCTAGACCGACTGTATCGACTCTGATAAATAAACTTAATTTATAAAACACAATAAGTACACTTACGAAATTTAATTTATAATACATAAAATGCAGACTTACAAAACTTCATTTATGAAACATAAAAATACACTTACTTAACTTAATTCATAAAACATAAAAAGTATAATTACGAAATTTAATTTTTAAAACATTGAAAATGCGTTTATGAAACTGTAATTTACATAACATGAAAAATACCCTTGCACATCTCCAGTGTATTTTATTGAAGCATTTTAAACATAAAGTGAAACAGAATCTCTGTTGCGTTGATTACGTTATCTTCTTTCTATACTCTGTAATGCCAATAATCCCATGAGTGTCCTCCGTTGGCTGAACGAAAAGTACACTCGATAGCAAAAAAAATCGACGCACCAAGAAGGAGTTGTTCGATTGTGATAAAAATAGGTGGATGGGAAGAACATACATAGAAAAAGAAACGAATAACACTTCAGAACACTTTAATGATTTACAGTTTGGCCGTATACAAGACGTTATATAAGACGTTGGTCCACCTCTGGCCTGGATGCAAGATGTTATCCGGCGTGGCATAGACTAATAAAGTTCACGGATGGTGTCCTGCGAGAGGTCTTGCCAAATTGTCTTCAACTGTCGGGCTAAATCGTCAACATTCCGAGATGATTGCAATCGACTTCCCATAACGTCCCAAATGTACTTGCTCTGTGGGAGAGAGATCAGGAGACCTAGCTAGCCAAGGAAGTGTTGGGCAAACTTAAAGACAATTCATAGCAACACGTGCAGTGTGCGGCAGGGCATTATCTTGTTGAAAAGTAAGTCCGGGGTGTCGTTCGTAAAAGGTACGGTAACCCAACCGGTCGTATAATGTTGTCTACGTACCTCTGTGCTGTCAGTGTGCCAGAAATGACTACGAAAGGGGTCCGGATATCAGAAGCGATGGCACCCCAGACCATACCCACCTGCACAGATACACCTGCCCAGATATACACCTGCTGAATGCATAGCACCGATGCGGTGGATCTCCCACTATTTATTCATTGGACACCAAATTTAATTCATTTGAATGTTCGCTCAAAGTGTATTTGCATACGAAATTTCATTGCAATCAGACAATTCCTTCTCGGTACTTCGATTTCTTTGTTATAGAGTAGGTATATATCAAAATCGGCTTCGTCTCGAATGTGTTAAACAATCCATTAAATTTCTAATACAAGTTCTATATTTTTATATATCCGACAAATGATTTATTAAATATGTAAATCAAAAATTTACTTATTTGTAGCTGCAAACAGTTGTCTGCAGAAAATCTCTGCCAACCGTCTACAGACAGTGTGGCAGATTGGATCGCTACCTTTGACGATGCGTATCTCAATGACAGTATTGAAAACTCTCAAAACGTCTCACATACTGATGGAAAGTGGTTTGAGCCCCAAGAAGTTTGCAACCCTAGCATTCTGGAAAAACCCATTCCGAGATTCAGATCTCCTGAAATCAAGTAAGTAGTTTTAACAACAGTGCAATGCTATACTTACAATAATTAAAGGAAACTGAAAAATTTTAGACATTGAAGAGTTTGAACTTCGTAAACTTGTATAAGAATGTAAATTAAAGAGATAATATCTTGCCAGCCCATACAGAACTTTAATTATTGTATCCCGCTGTAAATTATGTGTATTCAAGTAGCTCTAAATGGACTAATTTGTGCAAATTTTAACTCTTTTTGTGTGTACATGCATATAATATATTCACTTCTAACTGTATAATTAAAATTAGGTAATTTAAATAGTTAGTGAACTTAAAGTAAAATCCTGAATATTGTTGGAATATTGTTAGTAGTATCTTGAAAATAGAGTAAATGTCTGGCTTTCCGTTTGTCTGTGCGCATGTGTAGTCTGTTGAAGAAAATCTAAGCTTCAGACAGAAGCGAAATTCGGTTAGCTGAACTCCCGTAACGACAGACCTCTGGAAGACTTTTTTTTTTTTGATAATTCGAGTTAGTGTTTTTGTTAATTGATTTTGAAGCACGATTATGAGCAATTTTTACATAAATCTGTTTCTTAGCGATCGAAAATATTATTATAGACTTTCCACCTAGACATTACCGAAAAGATCCATCTAACAACCGTTGAACTGAATCCATAGAATAATTCCCTGAATATTTAATTTGTTTATTTTTAAATACATCGAAGTATGCCTGTTTTATTTTTATTTTACTATTTCTTGGTATTCGAAAAAGGATGATTAGCACGTTTCTACAGTTTTGAAGAAATATCGTTATATACAGGGTGTCCAGTGCTATTGGTGCCCAATGACTATTTCCTCAACCGTTAGTCACAGAGATACACTTTCAATTGTAAAAATGTTTTAAATTTTAAAATCTATTATCTTAGAAACAGTTTAAATCAACAAATGCATTTCTGAAAGAATTACGAAATAAAAATTCTTATACAGTCCCCCGGTCCTACCAATTATATTCAGGAAAATCATCCTTATACAATTTTATGCAAAATAAAAAAAATCATCCTTTTACGACCAAAATTAACCGACTTATAGCTGTTTAAAGTTGGAGCACTTTTTGTGATAAGAAATGGTCAATACGTTTCCTGATTGGTTGGTTGCCTTGAGAAATGGTCAATACATACGGTCCCTGATTGGTTGGTTGCCTGAAACGGAACATTTTTATGCGTAGAAAAGCGACTTAAGTTATAAAGTTTAATGCTTCATAACTCGGTGAATTTTGGTCGTAAAAAGATTTTTTTTTTATTTTGCATTAAATTGTATGATGATGATTTTCCTAAATGTAATTGGTAGGACCGGGGGACAGTATAAAAATTTATATTTCGTATTTCTTTCAGAAATGTATTTATTGATTTAAACTGTTTCTAAGATAATAGATTTTAAAATTTAAAACATTTTTGAAATTGGAATTATATCTTTGTGACTAACGGTTGAGGAAATAGTCATTGGGCACCGATAACACTGGACACCCTGTATATTTGCATTCTAATAAAAAAAATATTTTTTATTTTGATGTTTCCTAATTTCTGATTTTTTATTAATTAACGACCAAATGCGACCACGTGCGACTAATACATACGGTGAAACTAAAAATTTTGGATTGAAACGAAAGATGAGACGGATTTTTGTTCGAAACTAGCAATTTGGAAATTGAGTGGTGTTATCAGTGCATTATTTACATAGTGGGTGCTTATTTAGGACCCAGGTAATGTCATCTTATTCAATAAATAAAGAAATACATTGGTATATTGTGATGTATTGTGTATTTTTCAGGGGAAGGAATCGTCCTATAACTGAGGTCGTGCTTTTACAATGCGATCCGGCTGAGGACAATTATAATCGGATTCCCCTGTTCTCTGAAAAGGTGAGATCAGCGTTTAAAAAATATTTTATTTTAAGTTTTATTTTTACTAGGTAAGGATAAAAACATTATGTACTCAAGGCCTTTTCATTATGCTTATGACGCTATCTTTTATGTGTACACATCAAAATTTAATTTTTTTTTTTTTACAAGTTTGACCTAAAGCATCAGGTAATGCATAATGGAATTTGTAGAAATTTGTATCATTAATGTTCAGGACTGTGATTTGTACAAAACAATGTTATTACTTTATGCATTACTTACTAAAATGATTTAATGTTAGTGATACTTAATAATGTACACACACTGATCTTTTTCAAGTAACATAAAAAAAATCGTCTAAAAATTCATGTTGCAATACTTACGAAAACCTTTATTTTAGTTCAGTTTGAAAATTTGCCTTTAAGAGAAAAGCATTGTAAGAATACCATATAAACAACCGAATTAAAAAAATATATCTTAAATGATAAAATATCAGTATTGTTAAAAAACATATTTTTTCAAATTTAATCCCTAGTAATTTGGGAGATGAGGCTATTTTAAGGAATCCTGTACTTTTATTAATATTGAGAAATAGAGAAATTACTGATATCTAACATAACCATCAGCAGTATGTATTTACACAAGACTTTACAGCTTCAATTTTGTCTCTCTAAAATGATACCATATAAAATAATAATAAAAATTAATAAAAATTAAGTTTTAAAACAGGGTGTGCTACAACAAGAAAGACATTGAAACTAATATTTTTTTAAATTAATAAAATTTAAACTACATATATAAATAGAAAGAACCGTTTATACCATTTAATTTTAAAAAACAGTCTTTGATTATAATTACATGCTTAAGCCTAATCGTTGTCAAAGAAATGTCATTAGACAGCTTCAAGTGATTAAAAGAATATTTTGAGCATCAAGCTGTAACTTCCTTTACAATGAATTACAATCAACAAGAACTTGTATCAAAGTTATACAATCTTTAACGACACCGTTATTTCAGTCATACATAAATTGAACTCTATATTTACTACATTTCTACAAAAATAAAATTAAACTTTATGTATGTATATATTATAATTATACTAACACAACTACAGCTACACAATAATTGACTTATAGATATATGTACATCTAAGCAAACGGATATTAGTTTGTGTAACAAAATATAAATATATATACAGCAAAATTAGTTCCATAGTTAATAGAAATAGGAATTGGGATGAGTTTTATAAGATAGATTTTTTTTAGACAAGGATGAGTGAGATCGGGCCATGTTGCTAATGGATGCAGTGTCTGCAGTGGAGAATTACAGATTTTATCTCGTTCATTTATTTGTGCAGGGAAGGTAAAAGTTAAAATTGTAGAAGAACACAATTGTGTTAAACTAAAGATAAAATTAAAACTTATATTTTTAAATTTTTTTTTATAAAATGATAACATTGAAATTTATATTATCAATTTGAATATTTTTATCAATTAAATTTATAATATTTTAATCAAACAATTGAGTATATAAATGTTTGGTTCACTTTTTCTATTCCAGTCACAAAATTTTATTTTTAAACAAAGATTTTAGATAATTTTAAGTACCGTACTTCATTCTCGGAAAGTTCGAAGAAAATGGATTGATTAGCTAGCTATGCGCTATGTCATGAAAACATGTTTTTCAAAAAGAAATAACAGCGAGTTTTTATATTTCCTTTTCCTAATATTTTGTAATATCATTTAAGTACGATAAATAGCTCAACAATCTCTTTGATGCTTTGATAATTAAATATTTTTAATATAAGATATTCATCTTTGTGACCGTTTTAATACTATTCCATTAGCACATATATTTTTGGTGGTTTTAGCATAGTTTTATAATGGATCTATACATTTTTTAACTTATTTGAATTTTTTACAGACAACCAAAAAGAAAAAAAGGAGAAAAATACGGGGATTCCTCAATGGATTTAAGTTTCCCAAAAAAGTGAGGAATGTTTTTACTTTTTTATTCTATTCTTCGCTTATTAAATTTAATAACTTTTAGATCATGTATAATATGTGGCGTCATTTTACGAGGTCATAAAGCAAACGTCAGGTACAATATAACATCCATTCAATGATCCATTTTTTCATAAAATAGATTACATTATCAGGTCATTTACCTATTTATAATTCCTTTAAATTATCACGCCATCCCCCACTAACTGAACAATAAACTGCTTATATACACTATGTGGAAATTTCTAAAAAAATCGACGCAACTTAAAAGTTCTTAACTAAACTACAAGATTCGGCAGGTTTTTAGTACCCGCCAAAAGTCGCCAAACAGGCGATATTTTTTCCACATTTATTACTAAAAGGTCAAGCGTTCCGGTCTGTCAAATAGTTAAAGGGTTGCCTGTAAATATCGTTTTCCCTAGTAGGCAGGGAATATTGCATGAAAATAATTTAGGTATTCATAAGCAATATGAAATAAGGTGATATGAAATTTCAATATTTTTAGTTATTAAATTGCCGATAAAATTTGACTTAAAATCGGATTTTCGGACCATAGTATTCGATGATCTAAATACGAAAATTGTAGTTTTCATCCACATATAAATAATTTCAACCAATTTGCTACTTAAGTTTTCATATAAAGCCTCAACTGACTTATGTAAAGTTATGTATTATATGTAAAGTACATATATCAAGTTTTATCCAACATCTTGAATAAAATAATTTGGAAAACATGTAACAACATAAGACCACTAAATTCCAGTGTTCTGAAATCTAAACTTTTTTGTTTCGAAGAAAAATTATATAAAAAGCATAATTTTGTTAATTATAACTATTAGTTTTCCTTTCTTAATGATTTTTTTAAATAAGCATTCATGTTTCGAATAAACGTTTGGGGATCCAATAATATAAAAAAAAACGTTAGAATCGTTGATTGAGCTCAGGCTAAACAATGTTTTAATATTAACAGATTGTATGTTCTAAGCCATTTGCATTCCAACTTCTTCTTCCGTTATGGAATTTCCCTGTCCTGTGACACACACATATACTTACACAAGGGCATCCACTTGAAAACATTTGATTTGGGTTCAGGTATGCTCATAATGTATAAAACAGTCTTAAATTCAATTTTGAACTTTCAATCATGTCACTTTCTCTATTATATTTATGCAAGATAAGAAATAAATGCATTCTATAGAAAAGTTTAACAAATCACCATAACAGTTCACATTAACAGTTTGCTAACGTTAAGTCTACATTATGTACTGGTGAGTCAAGTACAGAAACGGAAGAGGAGATTAGTTCAAATCTAAATCTTATCTGAGATGTTAGGCGAATGGTAAGAATTCATTAAATGCTAAAAAATCATTGGTAGTTCATTTGTGAATATGAATGCTGAGAAATCATTAAATATTCAGAATTCATCAAATGTTAAAAATTCATTAAATGCTAAGAATTCATTGAATGCTAAGAATTCATTAAATGTTAAAAATTCATCAAATGTTAAGAATTTATTAAATGGTAAGAATTCATTAAATGTTAAGAATTCATTAAATATTAAGAATTCATTAAATACTAAGAATTCATCAAATGCTAAAATATCATTTGTAGTTCATTTGTCAATACCAATGTTAAGAAATCGTTAAATATTAAGAATTCATTAAATGCTAAGATTTCTTTAAATGCTAAGAATTCATTGAATACTAAAAATTTATTAAATGCTAAAAATTCTTAAAATGTTAAGAATTCATTAACTGTAATAATTCATTGGTAGTTCATTTGTCAATACAAAATCAATTCGATACTGTATACTTCAGATTCAAATTTTATGAGAGAATATATTTTCGATTATAAGCAATTGTACTTTCCACATGCTTCGATGAAAGCTTCAAAATATGCTGTATAACTGTAGTGGACTGAATAGATTTATCATTATAGGATTGTTTTAAGAATGTATTCAGAAAAACTGCATACTCAAGGCTCATTGCACTTTTGAAATGATATTTAGAAATATAAATATCTTATTATATACAGGGTGCTTAGGAAATTTCAGTAACTTTGTACGGAAAGGCCCTCGAATATACACGAAAAGTCTGTCTATAGTAAAATGACCATGCTCGATCGAATGCTAGGCATTTCAGCGCTCTCGGCGGATAAATTAAAACGTTAGTATAACAAACTCGGCAATAAAGTGAGATAGATTAAAAAAGCCTATTGCAAATTTATAGGGTATTATCCAATGAGTAGGAATGAAACTGTTATAGAGTACTTTATAATGCAAAATAGGGTTATGGGCAAGTGTCTGTCCTAATCAATAATTCTAAAATAAGCAACTCTTATATGCACAGGAATCTAGCTTTGCCTGTTTAAAATACCCCCCGTCAATAATAATGAGCATGTTTAAATTCCGGAAATATTTTTACAGAGTATTTTGACTAGCATTGCAGGTGTGTTACGATTCCTGGTGATACGAATTTTTGGCAGACATTTATTTCCCTTCATATGCGCGTTTCCTTCGTTTCTGGTATCGATCCCTACTCTCTAGACATTGCTTTACAACTTTGTAATTGTATTCGTTTTTCTAAGGGCGCTGCAATGTAGATGTACACTCATGGACCTTTCCTTGAAAAACCAATAGGGTGCTTAATGACTTTCCTATTTACCCTGTATACTCTTGTATACATACTTTAAACATGAATTCTAAGTTGTGTAATATTGATGTTTTTATATGCATTTCACTATTTCAGGTAAAAGAAAATGGAAAGCTTTCTCAGCTCAATAGCCGATCCTTCTGTGCAATAGTTTCACGTTTATGCACACAGTCTCACATCCGCAGAAGATGAAATATTTTAAAATTGTTTAATTTCTTGATCGGAGATGTCCAGTTCATGTCAACTGATGTCTTTAAGTTAAAATATATTTGACAATAGAATTTCTGGACACCAATCCATAAATATAATAAATCCGATCACAAAACCCATATTGTTTTGTCATTTATTGTTATGGGACTTATCACCTTTTAAAGATAGAACAGAACAATCTGACACTGTCAAACGATGGGGTTATTGTTATATCTGATAGTTTTTTAAGTTTTCTCAAAATTGCTTATTGTTCTTTAAATCAATACGCAACTGAGTATGATATATCAAAATAGCATATCACTATAACTGTCTAACATATCTAACGTATTTTGTCTTTCCAAACCCGCCAGATGTTCTCCTGTGACCTAGAAGACTGAACATTTGCACACTTTTAGTAGGCTACGGTATAGAGCCTAATTATAGATGCTATTACGCGGAGAAATTCCTTCCAGCAATCTTTCATCAACATATATTTCAATGGGAAGAAAACTTGCCACCTAATTACCGCAATTTTTTCGTGCACAGCAAGAAAAATTTGGCAATTCCTGAACGCGATCTTATCAGATAAAGTCAGATTTTGACGTAACACCGCTTCACCTTTAAAGATGGCGGCTGTGAAAGCCTCGATGAGCAGAAGAAATGGAATGCCAATTCCACGAATTTTTATCCAATTGCATAAATATACAGTACATTAGAATTATACTATCAAAACGCATAGAAATGCTTCGTGAAAGGAAATTTGTGTGATTCAACATTTATACGGTCTAACGCTAAATGTGCTAAATACAAGAAAAATGTTAAATTACTGGCAACCCTAGGATCCGCTGTTCGAAAGGTGGGTCCAAAACAGTATTTACGGATGAAATCGCCGAAGTTCTGACAATAAAAATTGCCCCTTGCAATAGCACTTTAACGGAGTCGGATCTGCGATCCCCCTCCCCTCACCCCCCACCCCACACACACAAATACACACGGAGCGGAGAATGTGAGGAGTTTCGAAAAGCTTTTAGAATAGTTCTGATTTAATCAAATTATAATTAATATATTGTAATAGTTATTCTCATATTATATCAGTAGACTATACTCGCTAATTTGATAACTTTGAATGGGCCAGTGAAACTATCATTTGAACAGTGTTGATTGGATTATATATATATATATATATATATATATAAAATAAAAAATATATAAAATTCCAGGAATATGAATATACCAGGAATATGAAATTCCAGGAATCCTCGTATAGATAGTATAATGTATAAGGAAAGTATTGTGACGGGGTCGAAAATTCGAATTCGAGTTTTCGACGGGAGAGTACATTTCAAACATCCTTGAGTACGAATCAAACATTTTTTATGTAATGTCTGTATGTGTGTTTGTGTCAGTGAGTCTGTGAAAATTATATTTCACGAACCAATGGAATGATTCGAACGAACTTTTGTACAAAAATTGCAATCCGTGAATACTGAAGCCTATTGTTATTAAACGTAATCGAATGTGCAGAATTCCCCTACATTTTCGAGTGAAATTTTGAAAAAATTATCAAAGAAAAGAAAATTTAATACAGTTACGCAAATAGTCATTTGTTATGTAATTTTTCCTTACAAAACGATTGACATAAACTTTAGAGCGTTTGCATAAACCGTTCTCCAGATATTGCATATTTTACAAATCAATGTACCAAAAAATTACATAAAATTAAAAAAAATATGTGCTATTGTGAAATATGTTCACTTTTCATATGTAATATCATGCGATAAATTTGGTGACATCATTCTCGTGGATCTAGCTCGTTCCATTCATAAGAAAAAATACTTTGTGTAATACTTTTATATTTGAAAACCAATAGCCATTTATCTACTACACGAATAACTTTTTTTTCCGCCCATAACGCTTTGCGTGATGTCGCCAACTTGACGACTTTTTTAAATGTTGCCAAATGAACGAAAATGTCACCAAATTGATAAAAAGGACGCTAAATCAATTAAAATTACGACTAATTGATGAAAATTAAATATCTTGGAAAGCGTATAAGTATCTATTGTAAGAATAACCTATTTTTCCGTTCGTAACGTTTGGCAACAGTTTGGTGACGAATTTGTCGGAATATTTCCAACTTGCTAAATTTTAAATGTTGCCAAATTGACAAAAACGTCACCCAATGGATAAAAATTTGCCAAATTGATGAAACCGACGTTAAATCAATGAAATGATCTAATTGAGTTCAATATCTCGGATAGAACATAAGAGTAGACTATAAGAATAACCCATTTCACCGTCCGTAACGCTGGGCGAGAAATTTAGCGGGATTCCGCCAACTTGGCGACTATTTTAAATGTTGCAAAGTGACAAAAATGTAGCCAAATTGATAAAGATGATGCCAAATGGGAAGTAATGTTTCGAAAATTCTGATTTCCATCATATGACGAGCATACCTTCTAGTATATAAGAAATGCTTTTCTCTCCGTTTGTCTGTAACACTTGCTGGTGCATTTGGCGAACTTAGCGAATAATCTAGCGGCGCATTGCCGATTTAGCGGTATTTGACACCAGACTGACGAAAATATCATCAAAATTGCCACAATTACGTTAAATTAATGAAAATGACGCCTAATTGATGAATTAATTATTAAAATATTTTAATATATGAACTATGTCGCTTATTGAGGATACTGTCAGTACAGATAATTGTTTATTTAGAGTTGCGGGAAATATAAGTTAATTGGGTTGAAATAGTTTTACATATTGTCATCCGGAAAATCGCCAAATGTATAATTCTACACTAAAAATACAGTACCGTAGATCTTATACATTATTTTTTTACTGTAAAAGGAGTAAATTCATTGCTTTATATAAGGAAAGTCATGTGCTGCCCACATCAGATTTTTTTAATAAGTGCATATTTAAAAATATGTTAAGTGAATAATCAAACACTTTAAGTACATTTAATAACCTCCATAATACATTTAATAATTTAAGCTTTAAATAATGCAAACTCTTCTGACTCAAATATTCGATTCATTACTCGACACATTGCACTTTCCAACCTGACCACAAAACAAGGCATTACTGATGGAAACTTATTGCAATGCACAGCATGCCGCCATCTACAAAGCCATCATTAATTATATCCAATGCGCACAATTGGTTCGAGACTGGCTCCTGCACTGTCATTTTAACGACCGAATTTCGGACTTATAATTTCACGATAATTTTCAGAGAACTTTGACTTTGACTTTAGACCTCATTGTGCTGGAGTGACATTAAATTACCTTCGATTGTGCTTTGGACGGGAAAATAGGAGAGATTCATTATTCAAAATTTGGCTGATTTGATTTTGGATTGTTCGTGATATATACGTAGATTAAACCTAAATGTAGTTGAGAAGTAGCTAAAGTACACAATTTTATAAAATTATTTATGAACCTATAATAATATTATGGGTCATTGCAAATAAATAGGAAAGATGTAAGGGAAGTATTGTGACGGGGTCGAAAATTAGAATTCGAATTTTTGGCGGAAGAGGCCATTTTAAGTATTCCTGAACTCGAATCGAACTTTTTAAAGTGATATCTGTGTGGTGTATATGTATGTTAGTGTGTGTATATGTATGTTAGTGTATGTATGTGTGTCTGTTAGTGTGAATATGAGTATATATTTAAGTTTGGTTGTATATATGTTAGTATGTGTTTATGCATGTATATATATTAGCGTGTGTATGTATGTTAATGTATGTATGTGTGTCTGCTAGTGTGAGTATATCTGTAATGTACGTGAGTATATATGTAAGATTTGGTGGACTGGAGAGTGCCCCCCACCCATCATTGGTATATGGGTAAAAAGTCGGGTTGACTCTAGACCTCCCGTGTGACAGAGGCTTCCAGACTGTAGCGACTTCTAGACTAGCTAGCGGTCACACCAAGTGCCTCTCTTTTAATGAGGGCAGGGAGGTCTTCGTCGTCTGCACCAAGTGCCACGACCATTAGGCTCCTTCAGAGCATATAATGGATTGCATGGGTCTCTCTAAGGAGGATATCTATCGTAATCCACTTCTTGTACTCGACTTTCTGAAAGTCAACGGACTTATGGATCTCGTCTAACTTCGTCAGACACTGGAAGATAAGCAACAGCAACATATATGTAAGATTGTGTGTATATATGTTAGTATGTGTTTATGTATGAATGTATATTAGTATGTGTTTATGTATGCATGTATGTTAGTGTGTGTATGTGTGATTCCGTTGATGCGATATTTCACGAACGAGTGGAGCTTTTAGAACGTAATTTGGTACTATGGTATCATTATTACAATCAGTGGAGACTAGAACCCTATTGATTTTAAGCCCTATCAAATACTCGGAAAACTCTCCAATTTTCGAATGAATATTTAAAGAAATCATTAAAAGATTAAACCCTTTAATAATGATAAATAAACAAACATTACAAACGTAACATTTTATTGGAAAACAAATGGCACGAACTTTACAACGCCAGCGTAAACCGTTCTTCAGATATTGCACGTTTTTCAAATATATATTTTACAAACATCGATTTTTTTCCAACACAAATTTTCATAACATTAAAAAAGCAGTAAGCAACATCAGGTTGGTCGCATTCCATATGCAATGTGTTATGTGGTAAATCTGTTAACTTCGTCCTTGTGGTTTAATTTCTTTCATTCACGATAGAAGTTGCATTTTGTAATAATTTTATATTTTGTTGCCAAAGAATTGGTGCATAATTATTTATTTCACGGGATATTAATTAAATATCAATTGCACTTTGGTGAAGAATTTGCACAGTCATTGTGTTAATAAGTTGCGAAAAGCTCACAATTTCAATTTACCTGACCTTAATTCAATACCAAAACCACTGCGCTATTGATCTTGTACATTGTTATTTTGCCGTGAAACAGACAAAGTCATTGCATCATGTAGGGAAAATCATGTGCTGCCCACATCAGATTTTACAAGGTGTGTCTAGCGACATTTCTGCCACTCAATTGTTAAAATTTGTCTGAATTAATGCTGCTCCTCCCGTAAACACTTATTGTGCTTAAATACATCTACAACCAACGGAGTAGTCGGGCATCAAAGGGTCATTGGTTAAATAATTTCGTTTGTTTTCCATTAGCCCCCACTGGCTAAACTTAGAATAGGCAATTTTCAAATTTCGCATTAAATTATCTCACATTTTCAAATTAAACAACTTGAATCATTTGCATCTGAGGCAGCTGAGAGTAAGTAGACAAGGTGGCACGTGTTTTGAATAAACTTGTTCTCAAACCGTGGTACTTAAAATGCTCAAAATATGCTATTCTATGATTTCCACATTTTCACACGGTGTGGCGAATTTCATGTTTCATTTATCACACCCATGCAGCTACATTGAAAAATAGGTTGCTCCTCTCAGCAGGGCCTGACTTAGCCTAATGGGGGCACAAGGCTCACACTCCTCTTGGGCCCTCCTCCATCTCTCGACATACTCGTATATAAAATGAACAAATATATTATTTTCAAAAACATAATTCTATTCTAGAAAAAGGTATACAAAACGAAGTTTTTGTATGTTTTAATGGAAGTTAGATTATTGGCAACTTTCTATCATAGCCAAGAAGTCCCTATATATCCCCAAAACGATTCTTTTCGATAGACAAATCTATTCCAATGGCATAGTTCTTATTTTTCAGAAAGCAGTCATTAACTTTTCGATGATGCATTTGTTTAATTAAGGGGGCCCTCTAATGTATAGGCACTGGGCAACTACCCCACATGCCCCTGTATTAATCAGGCCCTGTATTTCAGGGTTAAACAAACAATATTTAAAATTCACTCTCCACTTCAATTGTTCACTCTAAACAAGAACTCGTATAAACTAAGCCAAATTCTGAACAAGATCCCGTATAAATTACGCCATCTAGATCATCTGACCCGTTATTTCATTTTACAAACTATACTCGCGCCGCCTTGTAAGCGATTTGTGTCGACTTTAAGATTTTCTGGTAGCATGAACTACATGTTTGTTCCTTTTAATTAACACTTTACAACAAAGTTGAAAAGTGTTTATGACTTCGTTCATTCTGTCTGTCTGTCTGTCTGTCCGTTAGCACGATAACTGCCGTAAAAATGACTTTATCAAAATGAAATTTTAGTATGTTGTTCAGACGGTCTGTACGACCTATGGGAATATAAGTGAATAATATCACCCAATTAGTTTTGGATTGAACCCGGGTTGTAAAAATGAAATACCTTGAACCCTATGGGACCTAATTTTTCAAACATTTTTTAAGCGGATTTAAAATTCACAAATTGATTCGAAAATTTTAGGTAATACTTAAATTGTTCCATAAAATATATAAAAAAAAATTCAGCTAAATATATTCAGTAGTTTTTTAAATAAAAATTAAAATAATAATTACACCTCTTATATGAAACGATCACGTGGCCATGTGAGTTTAAATGATCATCCAAATTTGATTATTTCTACAACGAAGCCTTTTTCTCACTTATGTAAAATGTAAACAGCAAAATACTCGTATGTAGAATGAGTTGTATAAGAATTGCTGTATTTCTTTAATGCAAAATTATTTAGCTCATGGAGTTTGCATAGCTGATATGAATGAAATATTCATTAATTTTACAGAGAGAAGGACGATTTTTTTCGATGAAGTTTTAAGGATAGAGTTTAATTACTTGTAGCTCCATGGTCTTAATTTTTAAATAAAATAAATTATTATAGTATTGTGATGAATTAAATGAATGGGAGAAAGTTATGAATGAAATGCTGTTTTTATAGAGAGATCCAGGCGTGTTATTTTTTCTATGACGTCATTTGAATGAATTTCAGTTGTTTTCTATGAAGTTTTCAAATATAATAAATTATCGTAGTATTATGATAGTTTAAAAAATATTACCGTGGAATATATTGCATTTTAGAGGTATTTAAACCAGGCAATTTATATTTCAATGCCGTCATTTGAATGAAGTTCATTTTTTTCAATGAAGGTTTAAATTTTAAAATATAATAAATTAATGTGGTATTGTGATAAGTTTTAAAATATTACCGAGGAATGTATTGCATTTTAGACATGTTTAAATAAAATTGCATTGAAGTTGGAAAGTGTTTCATAATCAATGCTTTAAGCATGATTGATCTATCTTGTTTAATTGTAAAATTATTATTATTTATAAGATTAATGAAATGCTTCTGTCTATCTGTTTGTTATCACAGTATGGAAGAACTCACATTTTTGTGAGAATTATTGTATAGATTTAAGAAATAAAACCTTCAAATATTAAAAGTTCACTTCAAATTTTGGATGAAGTTTTATTTACATTCGTAGGAAGAATGAATGTAAAATAACTATTATTTGTATAAATTTTATATAGGTAATAATAATTTCACAGAACTGGTAGTTAATATATCATACAAAACAGGAAAAGAAATTATATCTCAAAATTGCAGTTTTATTGAACCTCACTTTCAAAATATACGATCAGATCAGCCAAATATTCTGCCAAAAATAAAAATCAATATTTTCTGTATTTATACAAATACTTTTAGAACAAGAAAATCAAAGAGATAAAAAATTACCTAAGCAAAATATTAATTAAAATTCTCAACTCCATCGTAAGTCACGTCTTTCGTATGTATTATGGTTATACGCAGAAAAAAAATAAGAGAACTCAATATATGTATTTATTTTTGGTTAAAAGTTAATTACGTAGAATTAATAAGATTTTCGTTTAACCTCTGTATAAAAACAATGTGAAAAAAATAGTCATTTTGGCATATCCTATTTGTATTTCTGTGCTGAAAAACGGAATTCTTAATTACGCTAACCTCGTAATTGGAACTATTGGGTTCGAAGGAGCAGCTGAAAAATTTGCATATTGCTCAGAATATTTTGTCTTTGTCAAAGATTTATTTTTATCCAAATTGAGTAAATTGGTTTACACTGTATAGGATTTTTAATGACAAAAATTTTGCTTAATTATCGTTTTTACAAAATAATTCTTTGAATTTCTAGTCTGTTTCTCAGAATCTGCAATATATAAAGCTTAGATGATGACTGGTATAAATTCAGCATCAGATTTCAAAAGAAAGGTTTATTAAAGCTTTGCACACACGGTTCTTTTTATCATATCCGGTCAATTTCATTTTCCAAAATTTCATTTCCTCGATTCCAAAATTTCATTTTTCTCGAAACATTAATTTTTCAAGATTGGCTATAGAAAGAGCTTAGATGATAACTGATATGTATCCAACATCAAATTCTGAAGGAGGTCCTCCGTCCACTAGGAGGTTCACTAAGGTTTTCCACTTCTAGTTCCTTTGCACTTCCAGTTCCTTCGCATTTCCAGTTCCTTTGCACTTCCAGTTTCATTGCCATTTTCGATTTCAAAATTTTCACTGAAACTTCTGTACCTTAGAATTGGCTGCAAATAAAGCTTAGATGATGACTGATATGGATTCAGAATCAAATTCGAAAGGGGATTCGGTTCTTACTAAGGATTTTTCCCTTCCGGTTCCGGGAATGTCACCTGCAATTCACAAATTTGCATTTTCCTTACAATATCTATTTCTCAGGATCGTCTACATATAGAGATTAGATGATGACTGATAAGGATTCCGCATCAATTATCCGAGGAGATGGAGGGTTCATTAACGATTTCCACTTCCAGTTCTGGAAATGGCCCTTTTGCTATTTCGAAAATCCATATGAATGCACAAAATAATCTCTGTCATAAGTTTTCTGTTTGTGGATTGTTTACGTACAATAAGGTCATTTGGTTTCATATTTAGACATGCCCTAAGGTTAACAGTTAATGATTGAACATTCGTGCATGTCGCTATATAGCTACGGTTACAATACGTCCCGGTGAAAGCAGTAAATCTTCTGCCCTATCCGCGCTTTGTTAACTTTCGCGGCACACATTTTTCGCCGAAATTCTGCTCAAACAATTGCGAAATATTTTCTGAAAGATAAAATGCCATGCTCAGATCATATTAAAACTAAATTTAATACCCAATAAAACATAGAATATAGTTCTATTTTAATTCAAAATATTTTTGGTGCTGCCATCTGTTGCCGTAATTTAATTCACACCGACTATTTTTATTTTTTAATGAACATTTTTAAATGTCTATTCCTTCTAATACGCTATTAAATACAACAGATCATATATAATAATGTCATAATCACGGAAACGTAATTGAACTTGGACTTGAAGACAATTGAAGACAAAACTGCAGTCCTCATTGATGTATATTCAGATCCCTTTATCATATTTATAGAATGAAAAATTAGCTTTCCGTGATTGTGGCATTGTTATATATGATCTGTTGTTGTATTTAATACTGTATTAAAAGGAATAAATATTTAAAAATGTTCATTAAAAAATAAAAATAATCGGTAGGAATTAAATTACGACAACAGATGGCAGCACCAAAAATATTTTAAATTAAAATAAGAAATATATTCTATGTTTTATTGGGTATTTAGTTTTAATATAATCTAAGTATTGCATTTTATCTATCAGAAAATATTTCGCAACTGTTTGAGCAGAATTTCGGCGAAAAATGTGTGCCACGAAAGTTAACAAAGCGCAGATAGGGCAGAAGATTTACTGATGCTCACCCGAGACCAGGACGATTTCTCGTTTTGTCCCGGTAAGAAGAAAAACACTAAGGCCGTTGGTTTAGAACACAAAGTAACGCGGCCTTATTGTTTTCCTTCTAACCAAGGACAAAACGAGAAACCAGATTGTGATTCTTTTTATTAAAAAAAATTAAAATCCTTTCGTTGAAACTGTATGTCCATTGTTAACCGGCAAAAATAAGTTTATGGCGTATTACGTCTAAGGAAGCCAGAAGGCAGGCGGTGGGCAGCCACACGTGTGTCCACGCAGCGGGCGACTACGCCATTTGAAGGATTGAATAAATGAATGCAAGTGATTTCTGCTTTAAATCCCGGGGAATGCTGGAACATTGTCTAGTCTCAGACGAATTGAGTATTCCATAATACCCAAACCCCGAACTTCTTCTTTGAACCAAATCGGCCGACCTACCAGAAGTTGTAAGGTATCTGTTTGGACGGCCGGGATAGTACCACCCAATTTAAACCGGAATCTAGCGGGGGCGGCATCCACAGGGACCGTACCAGCTTTCCCCGACCACCAACCTTTCGTAAGGACATATAGAACCACATATTTAACTTGCCCGTACTTTTTGTGAACACAGGAAGAGTTTGGGCAGAGGCGGGAATCGAACTCGGGTCGTCCGCACTAACCACTGGACTATCCCAACCCCAGATTTTGAACATGAACCCACTGATCGCACCATTGCATAAAAGCATCCCGGTTCGAAAAAAATATTATAGTGAGCTTATATATAAGTCCCCCTCCCCCGACAAAGAACTGATTTCGAACCCAGCATCTATGGTTATGAATACAGTAGTTTAAACGAAATTTATTTAATGGAACTGGTGTTAAATAAACAGTCAGTTTAATGATGCTAATCTAACTTGATATTTTAAACTACGAAAAACCTACAACTTCCGCTGAGATATACAAGGTGTCCTAAAAGCATTGACTTCCGCTTTTATTCCTTAAATAATGATCTTAAACATATATAATGAATTACAAAGTTATGTAAAAAAGGTACAGAATTTTCTGAAATCGATTAAATTTTTCAATGAAATTACATTTTTAAAAATACAAAATTTTAATTTTTATACGGACCCTGTACAAAAACATTTCCAATGAGTAAAATGTGCCCCATACACTAATAAGGTGATGTACAAAATTTCAGCATTTTATCATAAAAAGTCCCAGAGATGTGGAAGGACAAAAATGCTGATTTAAACCACTTTTCGATGCATCGTCATGGGTTCTCAGAGGGGAAAAATCATTTCGGCAGATCGCGTTTCAGGAGTCATACGTAAATTAAGAAAGAAAACAATGATTACATAAATAAATAATAATTTTATTTATTGGTACAAATGTATCTACACTGTGTAGAAATAATAACTTTAAACAAAGATTACAAAGCTTGTTCAAAATGTTTTCCATCCATGCCAAAGATCCATTAAAGATAAGAGGCAGATATTATTTGCCTATGATGCATTTCTGCATTGCGTCATTTGCACTCTTGCTGTAAACATTTACATTTTAATGTGTGATTAATCCCTCACTAACTTTGTTTAAACATATCTCTGGGACTTTTTATGATAAAATGCTGAAATTTTCTACATCACCTTATTAGTGTATGGAGCACATTTTACTCATTGGATATGTTTTTGTACGGGGGTCGTATAAAAATTTAAATTTTGTATTTCTTCAAATTTAATCCCCTGAAAAATTTAATCGATTTCATAAAATTTTGCACTTCTTTTTGCGCAACTTTGTAATTTATTATATATGTCTAAGATCAATATTTAAGGAATAAAAGCCGAGGTCGATATTTTTGGGACACCCTGTATAATCATTCATCTAAAGTTTGCCAGTCATATCGACTTTGAAAAGTCACCAAACCATTTGCATGCAACTAAAAACGAAAAATTCTTCCCCCCGATGTCAATACAGCCTCCTATGACCCATATATAAATGATTCTTAACTCCAAATAATAGTTTGCAATCGTAAGTTTTCGTTCTGTTTGCAAGGAGCGACATTTAGTTATCGATCCATTGTGATCATCCCAAATAGCGCTGGCGGAACATTCGGTGCCCTAAGCAAAGTACAAAAAATGTGGGCAGCACATGACTTTCGCCAGACTCAAATTCATTTCTTCGTTTTTTTCTCATAAGCGTTAAATTGAGCTTAATTACACGAAATAACGCTTACGCTTTCTATGAAATTCCATCGAACTTACTGTTTTAATTCAGTTTTCGTATTCCATTGACAACTGGATGTATTTTTCAAATGGAATCGTTTATAAAGATGCCAAAACCTGAAATGAGTCGAAAATGGTTCTTGCTAGAGTGTAGGGTTATTATTATTATTTTCGTCGTCAAAATTTATATATAAGAAAGGCATCTATTTATTACAAAATATTTAGTCCTTTATTTTAAATTTTGAGGATATTTTTGCAGGAAATTTTGAAAAAAAAAAAAAATGCAGATTCTATTTTTTCGAATTGTATCAAAAGTTAATCAGCAACAGGTTAACCCATCGTTGACTTCACTAAAAAATTTTGCAAAATTTCCTTGAATCGCTTTTAAGTTAGGGAAGGACACACACACACACACACACACACACACACAAACGTTAACCAAATGTTGATTGTTGACAACGAGGATATGAGAAAAATATTAAGATTCGAGACCAATAAAATGGTAGGGGTAAGAAAAACGATGCAGGTAAAATAAATAAGGAACAAATGAAAATAATTGTACTTAAAATGATAAAATATAAACTATTTTATTTGGTAAAAACTTCAAGTTAATAATATTATTTTTTTTTCCCCTAAATTCCGGTTTGGCAATATTTTTTGTGTGACGTATGGAAAGATCTGTATGACACGCGGTTCTGCCTTTGTTGGTGAAAATGCTGCATAGATAGCAGCTAGTTTTGCTTTCAAAACAGTTGAAAACAGTTTTAATATTGCTTTTACTGCGTACTCGAAAGTGTACCCGGCGTTGCCCGGTATTTAAAGTAAAGTAGGGATTAATGGAATTTATTTTTTCAAGTTTTTGAAAGGTGACTGGGCTCAAGAAAAAAAATGAATTTGTTTTACTTTTGCATTGTGTAATAGAATAGATGGCGCCACTAATCCAATCTGCTGAATTTCGATGATTTTTTTTTTTTTTTTTTTTTTTTTTTTTTTTAATTCAATTAACGTGGCGACAACAGATCGAAATCCAGTTACAGTAGCCACACATGCCTCCATGCCTTATTCGGGATTCGAACCCGAGCCCTCTAGACAGCAGCCAAACACGCTATCCACTACACCACCTGGGCGAATTCTATACATATCTGACACCATCAAATCCTTCCACAATTTCTTAGTTTGAGATAGATAAAGAAAAAAAGAAAAATCAAAATTGATAAAAAAAAAAATCGAAATCTAGATAATAAAAAAAAAATTAAAGTTAATATTGTCTATCAATAAAATAATCGTTTTAGATGGTTTAAATAGATGTTAAATAATAGTTTCAATAGATGGCGCTACCAATCCAATCGGAAGAATTCCGATTTTAAAGTTCATAACTCTTAAATTAATTTGAATTAAAAAAAAAGGAACTCGACAAGGCATTTCCTCTCAAGAATCAAGTTACACCTGCATCAAATTTCATGGCTGCGGGTCGCTCAATTTGTTTCGCTACAGGCGAAGCAAATAAGCAGACATCTTATTATTATAGACTAATAATTATTTTACTCCCCTGATTTATTTACTGTTAAGGTTCAACGTTATACACTCTATAAAATTGCGCGAAAATTCCCAGTGCCTGTGATTATTTAAGCTAAGAGAATCGCATGCATATGCCACACTAGACATAATGTTATTGATAGGAAGAGCATTGATTTTGAATTTATTGTTAAAAGACAAATGATGTTTCAAGGATGTTGACAAGTTTGGAGATCGATGATATTACCGATAAGTTTTCTCCAAGCCTGTTTCGAACACTGCGTCTATTTTTCCCTAAAGTGTGCGGCATAAGTGACAATTCATGCAAGAGTTATCGGGATTTCAATTTGTCATGTATCGTCGTAAAAATTTCGAGTTTTTACTTTCACGTTTACTAGGATATGCCGGAACAATTTTTACTTCCTCATACTATATAATATAACACAGAGAAAGTATTGTTTTCACGAAAATTTTTGAATTCGAGATTTGGATGTCATATATACAGGGATTGTCCAAAATAATGGAAACACCACACGTACATGTGATAAGTTTGTTCAAGCTGTTAACAGAGCTAAGTGGATAATTCATCCCCCGTTTTCACGAAACTTTATATCCAGCTTTTTTTATTAAAAAAAAAAACCTAGAACTAAAAAACCTATATTACTTTCTTTATATACATAATGTATAAGGAAAGTATTGTGACGGGGTCGAAAATTCGAAATCGAGTTTTCGACGGGAGAGCACGTTTCAAGCATCCCTGATCACGAATCAAACATTTTTGAAGTGATGTCTGTGTGTGTGTGTGTGTGAAAGTATGTGTGTGTGTGTGTGTCAGTGAGTCTGTGGAGACGATAACTGACGAACGAATGGACCGATTCGAATCAAATCTGGTACAAAAATCACAATCCGTAAACACTGGAAGCTTATTGTTTTTATACGCAATCGAATGTTTAGAACCCCCCTAAATTTTCGAATGAAATTTTGAAAAAATCGTTAAAAAATCAAAACCACTAATAAAGTTACGCAAATAGACATTTCTTATGTAATTTTTTATTAGAAAACGATTGACATAAATTTTAGAACGCTAACATGAACCGTTCTCGAGATATTGTACATTTTTCAAAAAAATTATCAAAAGTCATATAAAATAAAAAAAAATATTTCCTATTGAGAAACATGTTCACTTTTCATATGTAATACCATGCGATAAATTGAGTGACATCATTCTCGTGGATCTAGCTCGTTCCATTCATGAAAAAAGATACTTTGAATAATACTTTTGTATTTGAACGCCAATAGTCATTTATCTGCTGTAAGAATAACTTATATCTTAGTGCATAACGCTTGGCGAGATTTTGGCGACGAATTTGGCGGAATGTCGCCAACTTGGCGACTTTTTTGAAATGTTGCCAAATTAACGGAAATCTCGCCAAATGGATAAATATGACGCTAAATCAATGAAAATGACGACTCATTGTCGAAAATTCAATATTTTGGAAAGAATATTAGTATCTACTATAAGAAAAACCTATTTTTTTACTGTAAAAGTATAAAATTCATTACATTATATAAGGAAAGTCATGTGTTGTCCACATCAGATTTTTTTTTAACGTGGCGGTATAGGACAAAATTTGACATAATCATGTGATAAAAGAGATTATTTATGGCTCAATAATCACGAGACTTAATTGTTTCAATCATTGTTGTGGACGATAGCTGCAATACATTGTTTTATTGTACCTTCATTCCCAAAATTTACCAAGTTGGCGATATTTCGCCAAATTTGTCTCCAAGTTAAGGTAACCGGAACCTCCAAATAATGACACTGCTTGCTTGTAAATGTGTTTTTACCCCGGAGACAGATAATATGCCGTGAAGACAGTTTAGGTATTAATAGTTTTTCAGATCTTTCTATAGAGGCTATGTTGCTCATCGTTCAATATAAGGAGTTTGGGTGATACGGTTAAAGACAAATTGTGAAAACGTCCGAACCTTGGGAATATAATCTTCTGTTTTGTGAATGAGTTGAATGTTTAATTTATATTTTCCTACCGGACTAAAACCCAAAATTACACGCAATGCCGCTTTCTGCCTTACTCGATGCAATAAATTACATCTGCATACTAGAAAAAAGTCTGTACAAGTTATCAAAACATAATTGGGTACCCGGTTCCCTTCTGGATTTTAGAGCATTGAACTGTACTGACAGTGACATTGGGATGTCTTTACGCAGATGAGAAAATCAATGCTATTCTGATGAAAGTGATATTAATGTCTCATACAGAAGGATTGAAAATTGCTGCCAAATGATTCTGAAAATTGCTGCAAAATATGTGGGGCAACACAATAAGGTCACTTTCAGTTTTATTAAGCGCTGGAGGGACGCAAATCTCATCCCGGATTTCTATCATGCATCACAAAAATGCATTACGGAGAGCATTTTGGTAAAATAAATAAGCTAAAACAGCTCAATTTGAAAAAAAAATGTATACAGTTCATTTTGAAAGTTTTGTACAGTAACTAGCCAAAATAAAAAGGAAAGAAATATAACTTAAAATCTTCAAAAATAAACAAAAATAGTCTTGTACCCCTGGAATCGTAGGTGTACTCTTAGGATACAAGAATGAGTCCAAATTACTGAATAACTAACACGTTTATTTACAAGCGCGGAGCAAATAGTAACAATATACAACAAATAGTTAGATAACTATCTCACAAGATGACTAAATAACTGTTAGATACAGTGAAACAGCCATTAAATGCTCCACTCATTTCTCAAAACAGCCTATACCATTCTCGAAACATTGACGTATCTCACAATTCAATGCAGTTCGTATCACGTCAACTGCTCTCCAACAGTGCAACGACTCCTTTTATATAGTCTCCATAGAAACTTTCAGAAGGGCATGGTATCTCCAAGAATATTCATTATTTCGAAAAGTCCTAGTATGTTTAAAATTCGTCAAAAAGTTGCGAAATTAGCAATAAATTGCCAAAACTGGAAACACTGCCCCGAGTGTTCAAGCATGGCAACCCTACATTGACGTAATAGGAATGACTGCCTGTAAAGGTGTTTTTTCCTTCTGGTTCTCAAAAAAATCTCAAGTGAAGGCATTTTACATGTTCGTAACAAAATGTTAAACGCAGAACTGATCCGATTTATAAGCGTTTTAGCCACGCCTTCAGCACGTTTTAGTCGATGTAGTTTCTCCAATTATATTATTACGAGAGTCCTGCGGATTTTTTATTCTCATCATACAAGAATGAATCTGAATATTTGGATAACTTGAGCTTTATTAAAAGCAGCAATGAGCGCAAATAGGAATAGGATGCAATTAATAACACTCTAGCTATCTCGCAAAACCACAAAGCATCCGTCTAGCACAATAAAATGACAAATAGTAAATGCTTATCTAAATCACAAGAACCCGCCAGAGAGGATCCGAAAAGTAAGGAAAACACTCTCATTACAGGTAATACTATCAGCAATAGCAGCAATGGTAACTTGCCATTTACCGTAATTTTGCGAACAATCAGCATCAAGATAGTCTACAAGTGACTTTGTAAGGATTAACAGTTTCTATTCTCGACTTCTTATTTTTCAAGTAGTGTCTTTCCAGGGGATAGAAGAGTCCAAATTTAAGTAGCAGCCCCGCAGATTGCAAACAGCAGAGTGAGCTGGCAACCAGGTTCTTAAAAGGCGCAGTCACGAGTCGGTACGTGGTTGGTGCGACTGCAGCCGACTGTAAAAAGGTTAGAGAAAGGGTTGACCATGTACATTCTGATTTATTATTTGCAAATTACGTTTACTAGTGTGTTTATTTTATGATTTTCAACAGTTTTAAGGATAAACTTAATTTTTTTATTAAAAGATGCCTGCGTGTTCATTCCGCAACCTTGCCAAATTTTGTGCTTTTGAACCAGGGTGGATACATAGATTCACATGCACACAGACGCCATGCAGAAAATGGTTCATTCGTGTTCTATATCGACCAAAACGTCCAGATATGTCGTAAATTCGAGTTCCGCTTTACGACGCTATTCCAATACCTACCCTATACATTACCATGTATTGTAGGGAAAGAAATAAAAAATAAAAGAAAAGGATTTGGTTAATTGATACACTACACATGCGAATCCATTGAAATCTGAGAGTTGAATATTTGACTTCATATCCCAATACTTCCAATTCACATATACTATGTATTATAGGGGGAAAGTAAAAAGAAAACACAAGGAAACTACAAAATGCTAAGAGGTTCTCCCGCTTTATCGTTCGAAATAGATGCCCCCCCCCCCCAACACATGTTCGGCATAACAGGACCATCAAATTTCCGTATAAGAATGACAGCAGACGATAGAAAAAATGAAGATGTCGGTGATAATCTTATTATTAATCTATTTGTGGCAACGGATGGGATTTCATATCCTTTGAGGCATTCCAGGTGAAATGTCTCAAAAGGTTAAAAAAATTAACTAGAGTGTGGTGCAACTCGACTTTCTCATACCAGAATTCGTTTTTATTTTCAAATTTTATTGAAAAAAATTTGAAAAATCGATATCGCGCAGTCAAATAATTACAGCTATAGCATGTTACGCTTCACTTAAAGGTTTTGAAAAAATATTTCGACTGATATCATACTTGACAATGCACCCCCCGCCCCCCATTCTACACACCACCACTACCACAGGGGCGGGTAACTCCCCACCCCCTTGGAGACTAATAACGTCACGAACAAAAAAATTGTATCACGGCATTTTGATTTTTTTTTTAATAAAAATACCTCCGGGGGGTAATTTATAAAAAACATATTCGCTTTTGTTTATTCATAAGAAAAACATTTTATTTAACATGCTCGCTTCAGTTTTTTCATGCGAAAAAAATGTAAATAAGCGCTTTATTGAAATATAAAAGAAGAATAAGTAGAATTTTGATTTTAAGTTCTAGGAATGGATGAAATTCAAAACATTACATTACGTAGGGAAAGTCATGTGCTGCCCACATCAGGTGTTTTTTAATTATAAGTCCTTTAACATTTTATCCCGTTCTGTTGTTTCAATGTTATCTACCATATGCGACTTATCTAAATGACTTAATATTTTTTCAAATTTATCTATTTTTAATAGACAAATTGAAAAAAAAAATCGACAGTTAATATTTCTTTAGCTTTTCGTAGTCTGTTTGGGCTTAATAACGAAATAAAAAAATCCTTTTGCACAATATATTACTCTTTGTTATTCTCTAATTAACAGACTGCCGCTTAGAAACTATCTTACAAACGTCGTTCTGTAAATGTTGAGACGCAGGGCTTATCACTAAGACTCTCCAAAGAAAACTATTTTTCTTCCAAGTTATTTAAGCTAAGTTATTAATTCATTTCAGTGATGGTACAAAAATGGTGGTAGGGTAATAGTTCTATTCATTTCCTTAACGGAATAATTAGCTCATAATTTTTACTTGCTCATATATAGGGTAATTCGGCCAAAGTGTAAGGAAAAGAACTAGGTGATTAAAAGAAAAAAATATATGTTTTTTTTCGTGTCTTATCATCATAGTTGGCAATTTTCTACTTAGAGATTTGAAATAGAATATTTAGTATTGAGATTCCCTGTAACTTGTATTTACCTGCATTACTTAATAATTATCTGTACTTTATCTGTATTACTTTCCCTATATATATACGTAGTATAATGTATAGGTATAGGGAAAAAATTGTAATAGGCTCGAAAATTCGAATTCGAGTTTTCGACGGAAGATCACGTTTCAAGCAACCCTGAACTCGAATAGAACGTTTTTGAAGTGATGCCTGTATGTGTTTGTGTAAGAAGATATCTCAAGAACGAATAGCGTTTTGAACGAAATTTGGTACAAAAATTACAGTCAGTGAATACTGGAAGCTTATTGGTTTTTAATACAATCGAATGACCACCTCCCCCCCCCCCCGCCTCCCAAATTTTCGAACAAAATTTTGAAACATTCATCGAAAAATCAAAACCATCAATAGCGTTACGTAATTAATCATTTCTTGTGTAATTTTTCATTACCAAACAATTGGCACAAATTTTAAAACGTTAACAAGAGCCATTCTTGGGATATTGCACTTTTTTCAAATAAATTTATAAAAAAAAAATCACATAACAAATTCTAAATATTGTGAAACATGTAATTTTCATATATAATATTATGCAATAAATTTGCTACCAATATTCTCGTGAATCTAAAGTTCGTTCCATTTACGAGAGAAAATATTTTGCTGTTGTTGAGACCCAGACCGTCCGACCTACCAGAAAGGTGTAAGGTAACCGTTTGGACGGCCGGGAAGTGCCACCCAATTTAGACCGGAACCCAGTGGGGGAAGCATCCACAGGGACCGTACCCTCTTTCCCCTACCACCAACCTGTCGGAAGGATTTACGGACCCACATGTTTAACGTGATCGTACTTCGCATGAGCACGGCGGCAGTTGTGGCAACGTGCAAATACAGCGCGCAAACCACCGGGCTACTGCGCCCGAAAAGTGCCAACCGCACGCGGTGTTCCCAGGTGGTCACCCACCCAAGTACTAACCGCGCCCGATGCTGCTTGACGTCGGTGATCTAACGAGAACCGGTGTTTTCGGCACGGTAGGGCCGTTGGCCAAAAGATACTTTGTGAAAGCCCCAGGCCGTCCGACTCGTCCAGAGGACTTAGAGTATCTATTTGGACGACCGGGAAAAGATACTTTGTGTAATTGTTTTGAATTTCAACGCCTAACAATCAGTCAACATTCAATTACAGAAAGAAATGATTAAAAAATGCTCTTCTCTCCATTTGTCTGTAACGCTTGGCGATAAATGTGGCCAGCTTTTACTTCACGGTATTTTACCCTAGCCAACGATATTTCACCCTAGAAAAGACAAAAATATCGTCAAAATTAAAAGATGACGCTAAATTGACGAAAATGACGTCATTTGATGAATTCGTTATTAAAATATTTTAGCATATGAAACAATATTGCTTATTGAGAATGTTATCAATATTGATAATTGTCAATTTAGAATTTCTTGAAATATAATTTAATTATATACCTCGAAATAGTTTTATATGTTGCCATCCGGAAGAGTTCCAAATGTACAATTCTACATTGAAAAGATTGTGCCGTAGATAGTATACACCAGTTTTTCACTGTTGTTGTTGAAACCCAGACCGTCCGACCTACCAGAAAGGTGTAAGGTAACTGTTTGGACGGTCGGGAAGTGCCACCCAATTTAGACCGGAACCCAGTGGGGGAGGCATCCACAGGGACCGTACCCTCCTTCCCCTACCACCAAATTTTCGTAAGGACATATAGAATCACATATTTAACTTGCCCGTACTTTTTGTGAACACAGGAAGAGTTTGGGCAGAGGCTGGAATCGAACCCGGGCCTACCGAGTGCAACTCCAGCGCGCTAACCAATGGGCTACCGCGCCCCAGTTTTTCACAGTTTTTCACTGTGAAAAAGTAAATTGATTGCATTATATAGGGCAAGTCATGTGCTGCTCACATCAGATTTTTTTTATTACCGGTATTGATACGAAAATATTTCCATATTACAAGCATTTTATACTTGAAATTGTTAGATTGAAAACTATAATGTTATACTGTACTGTTATTTACCTTCATTATTATTTCCCACCTATACAAAGTATAATGTATAGGGAAAGTATTGTTACGGGGTGGAACATTCGAATGAAGAGCATATTTCAAGCAGTCTTGAACTCGAATCGAACGTTTTTATGGAGATATGTGTAAGTGAGTATGTGTCCGTCAGCTTGTGGAGGCGATATCTCACGAACCAAAGGAGTATTTCGAAAAACATTTGGTACGATTATTAACGGTGAATACTTGAATCCTGTTGACGCTAAACTTCGAAAGATTTTTCAATTTTCGAATGAAGCTTTGAAAACATTATTGAAAAAATGGATCAATAAAGTTAACATAATGTAAAATAATGTAATAATAATGCAAAATAAATTTTAATTTCGTACGTAATTTTTCATTTAAAAACGAATAACCTAAATTTCAGAACGCTAACGCGAATTGTTTTCAAGATATCGAACGTTTTCAAATAAATTTATCAAAAAAAAAAAAATGACATAAAATTAAAAACAGTAGTAAGTATTGTCTTATATGTTCAATTTCTATATTCAATATTATGCGTCATTATTCTTGTCGATCTAGCTTGTTCCATTCACTAGAGAATATACTTTTGTAATAGTTACATATTTTGACAAAGGATTCTCCGACATTCATTTATTTTACGGGATATTAATTAAACGTCCATTGCATTTTGATAAAGATTTTGAAGAGCATGAATAAGTCATTCTGTTTAGACTCATAATTCGCCAAAAACGCCAACTTATGCATTACGTGGTATTAATTTAGCGCCAACAACGTTGCGGTATGGCTTTATCTATTGATATACACATTTGTTGATTTGATGATTGCATACTTTGCGTAGTGAACACTATTATTTTTTTTATAATTATCAAGAAATATAAATTAATTGGGTACAATATTTACATATTGTTATTCTGGAAAGCGCCCAGTGTTAATGTACAATTCAAAGCTAAAAATATTGTACCATGTATATTTCTATGTGAAACTAGTACAGCGATTGCATTATGTAGGGAGAGTCATTTGCTGTCCACAGATTTTTTAACATGTGATTAAATTATGTTAATCTGAAACCGAATTTTGAATTCGTTATATTATAGTGTTTAAGAATGAAATATATTTTTGAAAATTCCATTTCTATTTACCCCTTTATAAGGCATATGAATGTTTATAGCCCTTTTGTTCCTCTCCGCGTTAACAATTTACTTTTAAAACATGCTTGAAAGTAAATTCTTTCACTCGAAATTGTCATTTCACAAAATTTTTCGATTGTTTCAATGTTTGATCCTATACTTTTATTCTGTATTGTATCACCTTATGTAATGCACCTTTTTCATGGAACTATTTTTCTTTGTATGGTCATGGTTTCATTTCGTTTTGTTGTTTTGGGTCCATTATTTATTTTTTCTTCAGGAGTAGAGACATGTACTAATTTTATTATTATCATCATACTACTTTCAGATTTTTCATTGCATTTTGCTCTCTGCATGTTCATGTTTAATTAAAAAGACAGACGAATGACATTTTTTCTTTCTTTTTTTAATTTTCATTATATTGAAAAGTTTTTATTTCAACTTAAGGACAAAAACATTTTTTAAAGAGAAATACATATTTTTTTATTCTCCCAAAATATTAATTTATAATTTTTATTTAAAGAAATGAAATTAAAACTGATACATCTCACTATTCTTTTCTACTAAACACTTGCACAGTATCATATTTATAATGCTATTTCATGTTTTTAAAAAAACGTTATTTCAAATTTAATTCTAATTCAAATAATTTTGATTATTTATGTAATTGACATGTATTCTGTGATATCTTAAAATGACAATATTTTATATAAAACATTTTTTTAATAATTTTATAAAACAAATCCAAAATAAAGTTATTATTAAAACATATATATATATATATATATATATATATATATATATATATATATATATATATATATTATTAGCAACAAACACATCTTTTGAGTAATAAGAATTTGAAAAGTTTGAAGCAATAAAAAACAAATCAAAAAGTTGAAAGCTGTATTTAAAATTTTTTATTGATGTCTTTAAATGCAGATAGATCATTCACTAAAACACTTTTAACATGTGATCTAATTCTGATATCGATATAACATTTACAAGATAGATGGCAACAATTTGGTCTAAAATTTGGAATTTCTTTTTTTTAAGAATTTTATAAAAAAAACTCCGTGGTCTAGATTTTTAAGTAGGTATTTTATTCTTTAGAATTAAATAACAAAAAAACGCTTATTATTATTATATAATATTTTTTACAATTTTTTCTGGTGTATTAGCGGAGCTCGTATTTAAAAATCTATAAATACCTATATCGTTGAAAACATAAAATATCAAAACAATGGCTTGTTGTTGTTGTCACTTATGCCATTTGTTTGAACAAGCCAGCCAGAACAAGCGCATGAGAAGTCCCTTATGATAGTGAGTGATGATATCTTTGTATTATCGTATGCCCTTCAAGGATATGTTGAAATAAAGTATTTGGACTGTAATTGTATCTTTCTATGAGATCCTGGCTATGCACCTATGACTAAACCTTCGGTTTGTGGTTTTAGAATTCAGCTTTCCTACCGACTGAAATACGCAGACTCCAAAGAAAACCTCTCTAACAACTGCACAATATTAATCCAGGGCCAACGGCCGTACCGTGCTGAAAACACCGGTTCTCGCTAGATCACCGAAGTCAGGCAGCATCGGGCGCGGTTAGTACTTAGGTGGGTGACCACCTGGAAACACCGCGTGCTGTTGGCACATTTCGGGCGCGGTTGCCCGGTGGTTTGCGCGCTGGATTTGCACGCTGCCACAACTGCCGCCGTGTTCATGCGGAGTACGATCACGTTAAACATGTGGGTCTGTAAGTCCTTCCGAGAGGTTGGTGGTAGGGGAAGGAGGGCACGGTCCCTGTGGATGCCTCCCCCACTGTGTTCCGGTCTAAATTGGGTGGCACTTCCCGGCCGTCCAAACAGTTACCTTACACCTTTCTGGTAGGTCGGATGGTCTGGGTCTCAACAACAACAATATTAATCCAACAATTTAATCGAATTTTTACAGATAACTTAACATTCATAAACTGAAATATATCTCTTGTACGCTAATAGCATTTTATTTCACGTTTGTTTGATAATGTATGACCGAAAATCAAAATAAAATCTCATCCTAATTTCATTTTCTGTACAGCAACAATACCTTCTCAAATATTTCATTCCCGAGCAGGTAAATGAAACTGCTTCTTTAACTTATCTGAAACTATTCACTGCATAATATCAAGAGATATTTCCACCATTTTAAACCCAGTTACCTTGCACCAGTTATCTTTCTGGTAGGTCGGACGGTCTGGGTCTCAACACCACCACCACCATTTTAAACATTTTTAATAGCTTCATTTTTTTTTTTTTCCGCTTTTGTTAAACTACTTCCAATCTCTTTAAACGCTTACCCCCCCCCCCCCCTCCTCGTGCTGAAAAGCACATATTGATTTATTCTTTCCTAATCTCCTTGGGCCAGCAGTGATAAAAAATCATTCCGGGAGTAATTCATTACTTTTCTACTGCCTAATTAATAGATGGCAACGAAGAACGATTTTGAAGACGCCATTATATAGATGTTTTAAGGAGCAGTATACTTTCGGTTAAAACTCTCAGAAACAGACTTTATTTCTTCTGCACGAAAATTGATGGTGATGCTGCTGCTAAAATGGTAATTTTAATAGTTAGACTCATTTTCTTAATGATGTTATTAGTCCATAATTTTCACTTGCACGTACTCTTATATACGTAATTGAATTGGGTTGATAAACGGAAAAATTTTACTGATAAATTTGCAAGAAATTTTCGTTGTTAACATCATTATGCATATTACTGCGGACGTGTAAAATGCCCTTATTGGAGTCTCTTTTCAAAACCAGACGGAGAAGCACCCTTACAAGCAGCATTTCCTATGATATGAATCTAGGTTTGCCATGTGAAGTTCGGAGGGGGTTGTCAGATTCGACTATTTATCGCCAATTTGGCGACATTTTAAAAGTTCGAAAACCACCTCAAAATAACGAATATTCTACGAGATGCGAGAGACTTCTAGATGTTTCTACAGTGAGTATATAAAAGGAGTCATCACTGAGTTGGAAAGTAGTTGACGTGATATGAGCTACATTAAACTTTGATATTCGTCAATGTTTCAAGAATAGTATCTGTTGTTTTGTGAAATCAGTGGAGCATTTGAGTGCTGTTTTACTGTATATTGTTGCTGTTTACGCTGTACTTATAAATAAACGTGTTAGTTATGCAGGAATTTGGACTCATTCTTGTATCTTGAGCATACACCCACGATTTCTGAGGATACGTCGCAACAATATATACATACATCTTATCATTACACATCTTATCACTGAAATTAATATTATACAAAATTGTCGAAACTATTTTTTCTATCTACACCCACAATTCCCTCCGATAATTTTGTATATTAGATTTTTGGATAATGATTAAATTTATATATGGTATATTGTTACTTTCCCTACAAACATAGTATAATGTACTATATGAACGTACTGTGACGGATCAAAATTTCGAATTCCAGATTTTGGCGATAAAGCACGTTTTAAGCATCCCTGAACACGAATTAAACGTTTTGAAAGTGATGTCTATGTGTGTATGCATGCTAGTTTGTGTGTGTTCGTGAGTGTGTGGATTGCGATATTTCACGAACGAACGGAGCGTTTCGAATAGAATTTGGAACTATTATTACAATAAGTGAATGCTGGAGTAGAAACCGTATTAACTTTAAATGCAATCGAATGTTTGGAAGCCCCCCCCCCCCCAATTTTTGAATGAATTTTTGTAAGAATCCTTTAAAAATCAGAATTTTATATAATAATCATTTTCTACATAATTTTATCCTTTATTAGAAGAATTACACAAAAACATGAACCGTTCTCGCATGATTTTCAAATAAATTAATAAAAAAAATTACATATTTTTTTTTTTAATCCTATGCCCGTCTCCGACCTCTCGGTCATAAGTTGACGAGCAGCCCAATACTAACAAGGAAGGTCTCCTGACCGACCCCCTCCGATTTTGATGAAAAAATTACTGTGAATAGTATTGGTCTGTCACAACACATTGTGTAAGTACCAGCGGCCCTATAGCAATAGAAACGACACAATAAAATATTGAAAAAAATAGTTTTCATCGCCAAATGTAACCCTACTGTAGAACTCGGCGCCAACGTTGGCGTACAGTATACGTCACATTCCCCGAGTATAAGTACGGAAACAGTGCATCGGCTCGTTTGCTTTGCTCTTTGATTCGCTTACTGTTCTGTAGTACTGCACATTTCGTATTTCCAGAGACATTTTTTATAGTTTATTCCCCTTTACTGTTTGTTTGAATGCAAGCTTTCATGATTTTCTGTTTTTTTTACACTATCAAAGGCTTATAGAACAGTGTGTTTAAACCTTAGAGCAGGAATAAGAAGTAGAGTGATTTAACCCATTGGATTTTCCCCAAAAACTTGTTCCGCAGTTAATCACGTGACTACAGGCAGAAGAGCTGCCACATTTGGCGGATCTATCTATTACTCGGTGCGTTTGGCGATTGGCATCTCTAAAATAATAAGAAGTGCTTGCTTAGTACTTACGAAAATATCTTTTCGGTGTGTATTTTAAGAATCCCGCGAAAACAAAAAATGTAGTTCTTGATGGTATTAGAATAGAAAATGATTTTGTACTTCCTCGTTTAGTTTTTGGTTTGTTTGGAATAGAAAATTAGCTTTCTAATAAACTTTTTATTTAAAAGGTAGAAATGTTTTAAATAATATTTCCTTTAATCTGGAGTACCTATGGCAGAGGTGGCACATGTGATTTTCTTTTTTTCTTTTTTCATTTTTCCCAAAAGTGTGATCGTTACTTCTACCAAAAATGCTCACAAATTAAACTTTTTTTCTTATTTGGAGGAATTTCTGTCAGATTTTTTAATTTAAGATTTCTTTACTTTATGATCGATTTAAAAAAATAGCTTCAACTGTGCACATGTGCCCTATTGGAGGGGCATTTGTGAATATACATGGAACATAACGATAAAAATAAATCAAAATTTTCTGATTTTTAAAAAGTCTTTAATGTAGTGAAGTTATAGATACGTGAAACATTTATTACAAAAATATTTTTGAGAACTGAAGCTAAAATAACATAATTGCGCTTTTTAGCAGAATGTAATTATAAATTTGATCATGTGAAAGAAAATGTACTTTACATTTCTTATAGAAAATGAAAAGATATACAGTGAAGAATGACTAAGCGTTTTAAAAAGTGAGGTGAAAAATGTATCGTTTTTAAACATAAAAAAGTTGGGATTACTAAGAATTGCCTATTCCGATACTGTTCATATGTGGGAAGCAGCCGAAAAATCTTTTCGGTTTGTGCAATATTTGAAAAAGAAAAATATAATGAAAAAACTTATAACAAATACAATTTCAAATTTAAATGATTTTAATGTACTGAAAAATAACATATTAGAGCAAGAACTATTAGAAAATCATAGACTGAAGACTCAATATATATAGCAGAAGAAAACGACATTCCAAATTTAGACTTTCTAGCTACTCGGTTCTTGAATTATTCCTCAAAAATGAATATATTTCTATTGCTGGCAGGGCCATCCTGAGTGGGTCCAGATCCCGAGAAAACAATAATTCCGGATCTCATGACAGCAAAACTGCATGTATATAGAAAATGTTTTGCATAAATTTAAATCCGGGTCGCTCAAGCATTACGGGCTCCGGAAAATATCATAGGCATTCCCTTCTTTGCGAGCCCTAGACGAGATATTTATTCTTAAACAGTTTAAAATCTAAATAATTAAATTATACAACAAAAGGCCGATCTATTCTGAATTTGGAATTTCTAGCTGCTCCGATTTTCAAATTATTCCCAATAAAGTAGTACATTCCTATTGCGGGCCCATGTCAATTGTCGGGTTAGCCCAATAAGGTTCAAAATCCAAAGAATTAAAATGTACTATAAAAAGCAACGATTTTGATGATACTGTGGTTAATGGAACCTGATTAGTTAAAGCATTAATAATATAAATCACACTTACAAACACCCGACCAAGTTATATAAAAGGAATTTACCATAAAGCAAGAAATACAGTTCCCTTCTATATAAATATGAAGCATTTAAAACGGCATCAGATATTTTTCAACAGGCATTTAAACCAAATTTTGATATATTATAGTCAAATAAATTATTAAAACCTGTTAAACAAAATAATTTAGTTGATTTAAACTATCAACTGCCGCATTATCAATATTAAAAAATATATATGATATACTTAAACACAAACAACATGAAACTTATTTAGCACTTTGTAAGTAAACATAGCAGAAATATGTTTAGCTTTTATTTTTACAGAGCCATTTGGCAAATAAACTGTCGCCAAAACAAACCGTTTGAATAATTTTGCATGTATGCAAATCATTTAAACGAATTTGACTAAAATACAGTTTCTTTTCTAATAAATAGCAAAAAAGTGCAAATAGTACATAAAAATATAAGAATTTATCAAAAAATAGCAATATTATATAGCTTGCTACAATGCAAATTACAAATTTAGATCAGCCAGGCTGTTCAATAGTGAACTTAATACCCAAAAAATACACAATAACAAAAAAATAATGAATAGTTATACATAACAACGAAACGTTATGTATCCTCCTCTTACTTGTATTTCTGTACAGTTGTAACAGCAGCATGACGAAACCATTTTAACCTCTTTTAAATAATTAATTTGACAAGCGTCCATTGAAATAACACTGAAATGACAGGAGGAGAAAGAAGCTCTTGCCGGTAGTCACGTGGTTTAACGATGGAACACCAAATCAAGGGTTATAGTAACTCTACTTCGTATCTCTCCTCTAAGGTTTAAACTATTTGAATATTTTATACATTTGCAATTTCGCATTGTTGTTTATTTTTTTTCGTAATTTTGAACTCCGTTAATTCGAAATGACTAGCATCAACGTATGTAACGTAATACGGGTGCTTCGTCAGGAATATACTCAACATGATTTTCAAATAACTCCTTCTACCCAAGAAGAAAGAGATCTGAAAAACAGAATCAATGAAGTCATGCATGAATATGTTACTTCGATGCAAAGTGCGGGTATTGAGGAAGAATCCTCTGATTACGAGCTTGACGACGAAAGCGATCCAGAATATATTAGTGCTGTTGCTAATTCGGGTTCTGATGAAGGTGACGTACAGATACCGAAGATAAGTTTTAAATATAAGAAAGCTGCAGTGCAATATTGGAGAAATACAAGTAAACGATCATGTCGCCCTCTACGATCTGTACGACATCGCTTTAAATTAGTAAAAAACCTGCACCTGTTAAAAAATTGGGAAAAACAAATTGGAAATTTAGGTGATCGTGGACACAAATTAAAAGCCATTCAAGATTTTGTATACGAACAATTCCAGAAAACAAGACAAAAATGCATCGTTGTACATGATTGTGATTTAAAGCGTTGGGACTGTTCTAAAGCCATTGATTTAGGAATGAATTTCTCGGCATCGCGAAAATAGCTAACCACATTTAAGAAAAAGTACCGTATTGCAGCAGAAAAATAACAAAAACCATGTCGCCTCGGGAAACAGTCGAACAGATGGATATAAAAAAACTCTGCACAAGCTTTCGTAAACGATGTTACTACTTTTATCAAACATTCACATTTTAGCGATGATCAGGTTTTCAACGCCTATCAATCGGGCTTCAATAAGGAAATATATTCTGGACGAACACTCGCGTTTTTAGAAGAAAAACAAATTAAAAATGTTGTCCAATATATACATTCCACAACCCATTCATACACAATAATGCCCATAATTAGTTAATAAGAACTTCGTGAGAAATTTTTCAGATGTGGTTATGATTAAGCAAATCAACATTCATTTATACAAAAGAGACAGTATTTTTAAATTACAAGCGATTACGCACAATCAATTTTCTTCTCCACGTTTTATTGATATGTGGAAATATTCTTGGTATTCCTGTGGATACACAGATTTACACCCAGGAGATTTTCAAATTCCGGTTGATTTTGTTTTTCATACATCAGATTCTTTTCATTGCTCTTTGGCCAATTTTTCTTTCCAAAGGTTTGCAAAATGTAGTTGGTGTTGCACATATTTCTGTTTCGAACATTTCTTTACTATTCCTCACCTCTGCAATACATTTATTCCATAAAATACTAAGCCTGTTAACGTTACATTAATTTAGGTCGTAGTGGCTCCAATTTGAATTTGTCCTACAGATTAATTTATGACAAGTTTATAAAAAGTGAGACTTCAAAAGCTGATGAGTTGTATTAGTAGGTACTGTCTTGTTAGTGTGCACTGTTTAGTATTACTACTGCACAAGGGATATCCTGCTGCTGCGAGAAGTGCTCAAGAGGGAATAAAGAGGAATTTTCTAAAGATATTGCTTCGCATTAACATTATATATGGAGAACAAACACCACTCAAAACTCTAGGCCAACGGCCGTACCGTGCTGAAAACACCGGTTCTCGTTAGATCACCGAAGTCAAGCAGCATCGGGCGCGGTTAGTACTTGGTGGGTGACCACCTCGGAACACCGCGTGCTGTTGGCCATCTCGGGTGCGGGATCCCCGTGGTTTGCGCGCTAAGATTTGCACGCTTCCACAAATGCCGCCGTGTTCATGCGGAGTACGATCACGTTAAACATGTGGGTCCGTAAGTCCTTCCGAGAGGTTGGTGGTAGGGGAAGGAGGGTACGGTCCCTGTGGATGCCTCCCCCACTGGGTTCCGGTCTAAATTGGGTGGCACTTCCCGGCCGTCCATACAGTTACCTTACACCTTTCTGGTAGGTCGGACGGTCTGGGTCTCAACAACATCAACAACAACAACCACTCAAAACTCTGTGCTGTCTGATCAATCGAACGCGAGAACTTAAAATCTTCCAGTGGTGTCTTACTTACAAATGCGACGCTCGTATGCCCAGGATCTAGGCATTAACCGGATTTTTATAGTATTAAATCTTCAGAGGTTTTCAGCTTTCACAATTGTCAAAACAGTAATCATAATGAATAATCGCCAAATCGAGATAACGTATAGATTCTGTTAACCCAGAACCAATTTTCAATAATTTATTGTGTTGTTTCTATTGCTATAAAGCCGCTGGTACTTGCACAATGTGTTGTGACAGACCAATACTATTCACAGTAATTTTTTCATTAAAATCGGTGGGTGTCGGTCACTAGACCTTCCTTGTAAGAAGAGCGATAAAAATAGTCACTAAAAGCCTTGTCAGTAACCCATAAAGGAAAACAGTCAAGAACAGCAGGGCAAATGTTGAGGTGCTCTCTAGTCATGGGAACGCCATGGTCGCAAAGAGGGCAGACATCTGTGTCTGTCAGTTCCATTCGGTACAGGTGACTCTGTAAGTAATCATGACCCGTGGCAAGTCTAAAGCAAGCCACGCCAACTGCTCTATGAAAGGAGCTGGGTATTGCCGACTTATTTAACAGGGAGTTCCACTTTTTTTCGGAAGCTCTGTCCCCGTACAGACTAAAACGGTTACCTTTAATAGAGTGGGATATATATCGCTTTATATGCCGGACAGGCAAAGGAGAATCCGGTTGCATCATTTGAGATCCATTCTTAGCTAATAAATCTGGCCGCTCATTTCCATATATCCCGCAGTGGCTTGGAATCCACTGCAGGGCAATGCGGTTCTTGATGTTCAGCAGCTTATCTATTTTTTCCAATACAATTCTTGGAAATCTCACATTGCCAGAGATTCAAAGATGTTAAGGTCATCATTGCCGCCCTGGAATCAACAAAAAAGACGATATTTTCTTTTGTCTCTGCTCTATTTTGTCTAAGGCTAAAGAAATGACGGCTATTTCGCCATCAAAGTTGTCAAAGTGTTTTCCAAAGGCGCAAGGCAATGTAAGGTCTATAGAGTAAGGGCCAGCTCCAGTATTTTTAATAGCCCCCTCAGCCGAACCATCAGTGTATACGGTTTTGGAAAATATCCAATTTTTCCGAATTTGTCTCTGAGATTGTTATAAGTGCTTCGCCACCATACTCAACTACCGGTCTTACATAAGTCTTATAGGCGGTGCAAAGGACATCCTGAATAAAGCCCCAGGCTGTGCCAGCCAATCGTTTTAGAAGTTTAGCCCTGTTTTCTCCACGTTCAACGGCTTTTTTAACTTGACGAGTCCAGTTTAATTTTGAATCCAAGTCCAAGCCCAATTAGGTAGTACTTTCAGTTCTTTTTAATAGTTGATCTTTGAATCTAAGAATTATGTCATCATGTTTAGTACTTAGCGAGAAGAGTTGGAAGGTGGTCTTGTCTGGATTTACTGTCATCTCATTTTCGGCTGACCACTTTTCCAAAAAAAGTAATGCTGATTGGAGCGATTTTTCCATACACTCAAAATCAGTACCTGTGGTCCAGATTACCAGATCATCTGTAAAAAGTAAAGTCTGAACTCCAATCTCATGGTTGCAAAGAGCATCTACTAAATGGATGCTCTTTGCAACCATGAGGATACGGTTTTGGAAAATATCCAATTTTTTCGAATTTGTCTCGGAGATTGTTATAAGTGTTTCGCCACCATACTCAACTACCGGTCTTACATGAGTCTTATAGGCGGTAAATAAGTCTTATAGGCGGTAAATAAGTCTTATAGGCATAAGTCTTATAAGCATAAAATTAAAAAGGTGGTAACTATCGTAAAATAGGTTCCTTTCCATATACAATATTATAAGAGAAATTTATTAACATCATTCTCGTAGATCTAGTTTGTTCTAGTGAAGATAATTTTCGAAATAATTTTGTATTTTGACACCCAACAATTCGCCAAAAGTTATTTATTTGTTTGCCTGCTTTATATAATGCTTGACGATAAATTTGGCGGCAATTTGGCAAAATATCATCAACTTGTGAGGTTTTTGGAAATGTCGGCAAATGAAAAAAAATTCTATCCCAAACTGGAAGAAATGACACTTAATTAACGAAAATGACGTCAAATTGGCGAATATTGAATATCTTTAAAAAAAATGCTTAATTTATTCTATAATTCCTGTCGCTTTGGAGAAAATAATATCTATTAAATATATATATATCTATAATATATATATATATATATAAATATAGTGAGTTTCAGGTTATGGTGTCGTAAATTAATTTCGTTTTTTAAGGGGTGATATAGTAATTATTTTTTGATTGGGATTCTTAAAGGATTAATTAGTATGATGGGCTTCAAATTCCGTTATTTTAAGCTCATTTAACAATAATTAGATGGTTATCATAATAATGAGATATGTCTTTCCCAAATTAAACAACGAAATGTTAAATACAATACTGACTTATGAAAAAAAATAAGATTTGTCATTTTAAATTTTAGGAATTCATTATTGGGAACACAAACCATCGGTTTATAAAAAAACTAAAATAAAATATTAGTTTCTAATGGTGGTAATTGTTTGATATATGGACTATATTGCTTAGAGGATGCTAGCTGCATTCCTAGTTGTCAGGTTAAATTTGTTAATTGGGAAAATAAAGTTAATTGGGAAGTTCGAAATAGGTTTACATGTTGTCACCCAGAGCGCCCAATATTAATGTAGAATGCAATACTAAAAACATTCTGACGTGAATTTTGTACATCCTTAATTAAGCTGCGAAAGAAGCAAAATCATTTCATCATGTAGGGAGAGTCATGTATTGCCCACATCAGATATTTTACATTAAACGTGCTTGCACCCTTAATTTGATCCACATACATTTGCGCGTAATTAAAATTTATTTTCTGCGTTTTTAGGTTGCATTATTGTGTAGGATAGACACAAAGAGGATACAGGAAAACTTTTATTTTATTATAATTTATTTGCCTTTTAAACTGGTTGATACTGTCACTAATTCGTTTTATTAACAAAGCACTTACTTTTTAGCTATATTTGCAGCAGTGTTAGCGATTTAATGCGTATACAATAGTTGCGTAGCAACGTTTTCAGAATCATGGAAAGCATGGTCATCCATAGATCTTTTTAAAGAGGGAGCAAACCACTGACGTCAGTGGGGCAAACTTAAGGATAAGACGTGAAATATCGACTAGCATGATGATGATCACTTTTGTGGCCTTGAACACCAGAGTATGTTCTTGCTCTTCTCCATGGGCGCCCATGGTGGAAAGTGCGAATGCCACATTCAAAACCTCTATTCAATGAAAATGGAGGGGGGGGGGGGAGCTTTCGTTATCCATATTTAAAATTCATTTTTTCACATTGAATGGCACTTAAAAAAAAGTTTATATTAAAGAAATTTTTATAATATGATACCAAAACTTTCGAAACACACTTAGGGCCTTTCTTGATATTTCTCCGCTGTTCTACCGTCTTATTTAAAAAAATCCTGCTGACTAACAAAATAAAAAAATACTTGGAAATTCTACACATTTTCAGAAATTACGTGAAAGCATTCACTTATACCTGTAATTCGATAACGCACTTCCATTCTAACGAAACAATAAAGCGTACTCTTCAAAAAATGTGAAAGCATAAAAACCTGATAAGTAAAACCACATTTTAATGCACCGTAAAAAAAAAAAAGCGAATTTAATCGCGAGAGCAACGCGTCACCGACTGCCGCACTCCGAAAATAAAGAGAACGGGTTAAACGCGTGGAAGAAAATAGTCCCAAAAGAATAAGCCCACTTTAACCTTGCATTTCATTACGAAGTTAACTTTATGCATAAACGTGAGAGAGATCAATTTTTCTAAGCTCTTTGTGAGCGCCTCTTTTTAGCATACACATGCCTGCAACCAGTCGTGGGGGAGGGGGGGGGGGGCGTATTTAGAACACGTGACTCCCGACGGTGAAAATTGTATCGATATATCGATTAGCGATATTCAGCTGGAGAAGCATTAGGCAGAATTTTCGTTCTCCACTACTTGTTTATCGTGTTATTTTTCTGATACTTTGCTGAAATAACATTTGTAACATAAATATACAAATGTAAAGGAGCAAATGTTATGCTTCGTTGCTTATACATAGGATAAGTAAGATTAAATAAACGGTGAGTAGGAGTGCAGATAAGTATGTAGATGGCGAGTATGGGATCATCAGCATGGAGTAACTCTTCATTGCAACAAGAAAACTAGCTATTTGCTTAATTTTACAATTTCAGTCTTACTACATAGTAGGTATGAAATTTGTTCACAATTTAGGTCGGGCTATACAAAATTACATAGACCAAGTTCAAGTTCTGGTATGAACCTTGAACATTCCACCAAGTTGTGTGCGAAGATACTATGATTCACCATTTTTACTTTCCAAACTATAAATGGTAATGTATAAGACAATGGAAATCATTGGAATCATGCCGAAAATCACAACTCGTCTCTACGAAGGATCTACGCATTTTGAGTACCTTACAACACAATACACTATTCCCGGATATATGCCTGAATGCTGCCCCCCCCCCCCCCGATATATGCCTGAAAGAAACACCGAGACTGCGTATGCTCAAATGTATCGATTAAATGCTTGTAGTATTATACTTAATGTTTGACGATAAAAAGAATAAGACCAACAACATTACTCTAGGATGAGCCGTTCTCCAGATATTTTAGGCTTTTTTTTTTTTTACTACACCGCCTTTGAAAATATGTCCAGTTACCAAATGAAAACGAAAATTGAAAAGTGCAAAATTCAGAGTCATTTTAAATAAGTATGCGTGTTATTTTGTGCAATAAAACTCAATTTATTGAATTATCAAAGGAATAAAGAGAAAATTAGTTTAAGTCTGTAGGGAAAGTCATGTGCTGCACACATTAGATTTTTTAAAACTATAAATAGATTTTAAACGCTAAATGGATTTAGAGAGTATTCAGATTTAACGGGTAACTTAGTGAGTCGGTATATACTTTATAACCGAACCCTATTATATTACGTTCGAACTTCTGTTTTACTATTCATGCATACTCTCTATATTTATTATATTTTAAATATAAACAATACTCTAAATTTGATCAATAATTATTTAATTTAATCCCGATTGAAACGGAGTCTGCAGTATTAGAATTGTCTTGCAAGGGGTTTTCGATGTTGAACTTTATAGCGTTCCAGTATCAGTATATGTACTGCCTAGGCTAGTACGGGGTCCTCGACGTTGTTGTTGATGAGACCCAGATCGTCAGACCTACCAGAAAGGTGTAAGGTAACGGGGTCCTCGACGTGTAAAAAGTTGTGAACCACTCGTTTGGGTGACGCGGATAACTTATGCATTCTTACGACGATCTGAGAAATTTTTAACACAAAGAGACAATTTATTCTTAGGAATACAATTTGCATACAAACCCCTTGTATCACACTCTAGGGCTCGGGCGCGGTAGCCCAGTGGTTAACACGCGGGAATTGCACTCGGTAGGCCCGGGTTCGATCTGCTGCCAAAACTAACTGCGCCGCAGTGTTCATGCGGAGTACGATCATGTTAAACATGTGGGTCCGTAAGTCCTTCTGAGAGGTTGGTGGTAGGGGAAGGAGGGTACGGCTCCTGTGGATGCCTCCCTCACTAGATTCCGGTCTAAATTGAGTGGCTCTTCCTGGTCGTCCAAATTGTTACCTTACACCTTTCTGGTAGATAGGACGGTCTGGGTCTCAACAACAACACTCTAGGGCTCAATATTAAATTCTAATAATTATTTTTTTTTACTTAAGATTTTCTTTCGCTATCTATATAATAATTGCTCAACGTGTTTGTTTTGCCCAATGTGTTATACGTCAAGGACAACCAGGAACCTCTCCCCGTTGGCCTAAGCCTAGGGTGATAAATCTTTGCTCATTTATAGTACTTTGAAAAACATATGTTAAGGACATTACCAGACTTTTTGGTAATGTTCTTAACATATGTTTTTTAAAGTATTTTGTACCTATTTTTTAGGTTTATTTGTATTAATTAATAGCCTATTCAACTTACTAATTTCAGATTACATTTTATTTATTTATGCAAATTTGCTACGTATATGTTATATATATCAATGATCCATGTTTGCTTTTCATGTAGCCACTGATGAAGGGTGTACTAACGCCCGAAAGTGCTCCGACCATGTTTTTTAAAACTTTGTACGTCTTTGGGTTGTTTTTAAAGAATGACCTGTCTAACAATGTTGTGTCCTTAATTTATTTAGTTGAAACAGACGTGATGCCAATTTGATTATTCATAAAGATACATCAATTTCTTCATGGTAGTGCGATTTCAGTTGCGAGCAGTGTATAATGCCTTTTGAGGAATTTCTGAAAGTGTTTAATGTTGCAATTCACATGACCGACTGAATATGTGGACATGTTACTTGAATATTATGGACTTTTAAGAGTGAGCGTCAGTAAATCTTCTGCCCTATCTCCGCTTTGTTAACTTTCGCGGCACACGTTTTTCGCCGAAATTCTGCTCAAACAGTTGCAAAATATTTTCTGATAGATAAAATGCAATACTTAGATTATATTAAAACTAAATTTAATACCCAATGAAACATAGAATATATTTCTTATTTTAATTTAAAATATTTTTGGTGCTGCCAGCTGTTGTCGTAATTTAATTCATACCGATTATTTTTATTTTTTAATGAACATTTTTAAATGTCTATTTCTTCTAATACAGTATTAAATACAACAAAAGATCATATATAATAATGCCACAATCACGGAAAGGTAATTTCTCATTCTATAAATTTGATAAGGGGATCTGAATGTATATCACTGAGAACTGCAGCTTTGTCTTCAAGTTCCTTTGTCTTCAAGTCCAAGTTCAATTATGTTTCCGCGATTTTGGCATTATATATGATCTGTATTTAATATCGTATTAGAAGGAATAGACATTTAAAAATGTTCATTAAAAAATAAAAATAATCGGTATGAATTATATTACGACAATAGATGGCAGCACAAAAAATATTTTGGATTAAAATAAAAAATATATTCTATGTTTTATTGGGTATTAAATTTAGTTTTAATATAATCTAAGCATTGCATTTTATCTTTCAGAAAATATTTCTCAACTGTTTGAGCAGAATTTCGGCGAAAAATGTGTGCCGCGAAAGTTAACAAAGCGCGGACAGAGCAGAATATTTACTGACGCTCACCCTTAAACATTTCAACCATTCTAAGAGCAATATTAAATTTTAATATAAAATTCTTTATTTTATTATTTGTGAAGGTTATTTTAAATTACTGTCAATGAATTATCAATTGTTATATGTCATGCATATTCCTAAATATTGATAAATGGAGTAAATATTTTGGTAAATCGGAATTTGATCTACTTTATTAAGAAAATTTCTGCTGTCTTCTGTCTTCATTTTAAATCACTTGAGAAAAGTTCAAATTTTCCATTGACTTTCTATTTTTCGAATTTCATTTGACAATATTCCATACTACTCCAACAGGGGAATTGTGTAGTTTTATAACTTTAAAGGCTTTCGCAGAAGAGAGTTTGAATTGTCTTTTAAAATGTTTTTCCTTGGCATTTTAAGTCAGTCTTACAGTAATGATGTAAAAAAAAAACTTCCTTCAAAATGTTTAATATCTTATTCCCAGTTATTATTCATAGTACATAAGCACTGCTTAAAAAAAAATAGAACCCCCAAAGCAAATATTAAATTTTTAAAAAGAAAAAAATTGGGCGTGGCCTGGTTATAGGTATTGCCTAGCAACAGGCGTAACATAACTTTTAACAATCAAATGCTTTTTCTTTACATTAACGTTGTTGCGACTTTGTGAACTAAACAGTGCAAGTTTGATATACATAGATATGATATTTAACTTAGGTAGTGGCAGATAATATAATTTATTTTACAGTATTATAACAGTGATAGTTTATATGTTTCAAAAGTATATTTATAACTTTAATCAAAACTAATTTATATTTTAAATACTTTCCAAATGTCTGCAGCATGTCAAAAATTGAAGATTAAGTAAATTATTCAGAATTATTATACTTCGTGAACGCCACTTAAAAAAGAAAGCTCTATCCTCTATGACAGTAGTTCCAAAACATTTAAACTCAGGGATCCCTTAGTAATTAAAAAAAAAAATGAGGACAACTTGACATCATAAATTGAAATAGGTCATACATATTAAAATAGGCCATATATATTAAAATAGGCCATATATATTAAAATAAGCCATATAATATTCTTACCTCTATTATGCATCCTTTGCACATGACAATATCCTTTGTCTGCTCATAGCGTCACTAGTCTCCTAGATGCTAGTATGTGCTTTACAGGTGCTTAGCATGCTTTTAGTGAAACAAGCAATTTTACTTTATTTTTGATGATTTTGTTCATATGTATCTACTTTACTTATTTATCTTGCACCATGATGATTTTGCTCACATGTATTTAATTAATTGATTGATTCCAGTAATTTCCAATTCCTTTTAGTGCGTCAGAGCATCAACATAATCTCTGTAGCTTTATCTCTTCAGGTAATTTTATCTTTTCTAATTTCCGTCTGTAATTTTATCTTTTTACAGTACTGATGACAGAAACGCAGCTCCAATTTGTATTTTTGAGACATGGTTGGGCGCCTGAAAATGCCCAGGATCACAGAAATGCTCTTTTTGCTCTCCAAATGTTTTTACCCTTCATTTTGTTCAAACTTAAATTTCCTTGTTTTTGTACACACATTTTTGAAATTCATCATTTCAGAAGGGTCGCGCCGAAGAATTCAAAAATACTTATTCCCTTTATTTACATTCCACTAGATGCATATATGCTATATGTTTTCAAATTTCACACTGTCTTTGATTTTCAGGGTATAAAAGGAGATCAGTGATGATTAATCAGAGTATTTTAGTGTTGTGCTATTATTATTTTTTATGATTTTATGTCTCTTAAGATCTATAGCAAACTGTTTAGTGATAGCTATTTACGAATTACTGTAATTTCCTATCATTAACATTTAAACAATGCTTAGTTACTCATACCTCAATACTTTATACAATTTTTACTGTTACAATTTTTTCTTTAATAAAACATAAAAAATTTCATCATAACAGATACCATATTTTATAATTTCGCACCACTATTATGTAAATCACTTATTTTATGAAGTTTTCACAATCAATGTATATATAAAATTCGCTCCTCATTAGATTTCTTTTATTTAGTTTTGTAGTTTGGAATACACACGACAGGACATTATATATGTATAATGAGTCAGGTAAATTATGCATTCACAAATATTTTTATCAATATTGTCCTCACAGGTTTTGGAATATGATAGGAAACGAATCTTATGTGTTTGGCAAGATAACAAGTAACCAACACAGTTACACGTGAACGATGATGGTGCTTTATAGAAATTCGAATAGCGATGTTTGGTTCAATTAATGATCATTTCATTTTCAAATCATTCTCAATTTCCAACCTACAACTCAACTGAGATTTCAAATAAGTGAGCCGTTTTGAAAACCGTTCACACAAATAAGTGGTAATAAATGGAGAAAAGCACTTCAATGCTTTCCCTGTGAGGTGAATATAATTTTGCACAGCTTTTAGTTAAAACCCTGGTTAATGGTAACTGTGACAACGGTAATTTTAACGATTTATTACATGGATATGAAATAGTTGCTCAAAAATCTTCTTGTAGTAAAAGAGAGTGGTTAGTTGAAAGTCCATCAGCTAATGAATAAAATAATAGTTAAATATGGTTGCAGCTTAACGGATTAATTTCGTATTAATTTTAAATAACTTTTAATCAAAAACACAATTTAATGAAACTTTTATTAGTCATAACATATACTTTTTGTGTATTTGCGAACTCCTCTTAGAGTTTGTGGTGGACCCCAAATGGACCGCGTTTGGGAACCATTGCTCTACTACAGAAATATAAATTGACATTAGGGTGGGCATTAGAAAGGCTTAAAAAACCTTTGAAAAGACCTTCTTATAGACCTTCGAAAAGCTTAATGCTTTTTCCATAATAAAAAATACCAATATTATTATAAAATATTTATGCCAATTTTATCCTTTATGTTCCAGAACATTTTATAAAATATTTATCTAAAAATAAAAAAAATTATAAATTGAGATATTAAATTCATTTTTTGTCACTAATAAATATAAAAATAATTACTGATTAGAAGTTAAAGAATCAAACATCGATTTTGACTCTAATTAATGGAGAGAAAATGGCCAAATCGCAACTGTGACTATACTAATAGGAAAATACGATAGCTAGAGAAGTGAATTTATATGACTCGAAGTCTCCAAAAAGTGATTAGATATAAAATTAGTAACCTCGATTGTCGCTCATTAGCAAGGTGAAGGCGATATCATCACAAAATTCCTTGAAGCAAAGCTTTTAGAATTTCCTTTAAAATGTTTTTGATAGAAGTATTCTAAAATCTTTGCATTGGGGTGATTTTGCTCTCACTTATTATGTCATAGTCTGCATTGTGCTGACGAGCAGCAATGACAGAGGAACTAGGGTCCACGAGTGATGACGGATAATCAGTCGGGCACTTTCATGCTTTTAACTAAGCTAAGCAATTAACAATTAAGTACACTACAGTAAACAATTTCTTTGAGATTTATTTATCGCAAAGGAGAAGTTAGACAAATGCAATTTCTTTCTTACAGAGAACACAAAACATTCCTAGTCAACAAGCTTCTTTTTAAAATAGTCCTTTTTGTGCCCATATAGTATTTTTGACTTTGGGTTTTGAAAGTTCTCAAGCACTGACAAAGAGGATCCAGCGCATCCTCGAAACAGCTGTATGTTGAAATTTTAATAATAAAATAATTCATTTTAGGATTTTCTTTTGATACCTACATAAAAATTGTTTAACATGTTTGTATCTTTCCAGCAGAGGCTCCTGAAAGCCCTGGAATTGGGCTGACGTTCTACCTAGACCAAGGGGGAGGCCCTTACCTACACCGTAGAATGCTGAATCTTTGCACATTTATAATATAGACCACGGGATAGAACTTGACGAAGCCGTATTTTAGATACCCCTCCCCATACGACAGCTGAAAAAAGTGGATTGGTGCGAAATATCTTTCCAGGCGCTCCACCAACTACCCTGTAGTGATCTGACTGAATCTTTGCATATTTACAGTATCGACTATAGGGCGGAACCTAACAGAGGCAGATTTTCGATTTCTCCTCAAAGGGTGGACCAAAATAAGAGGGATGGGTCGAATACTCCTTATAGAAGGGAGAAATACTAGTGACTATATATAGTATAAAATACTAGTGACTATATAGTTTGACGATATAAACTCCTTATGTCCAGGTACCAGAAGCGCTCCGGTGACCTGGAAGGCCAAAATTTTGCATACCTATACTACTTTTTGACAACTTGAAAAGTCTAAAAAAAAAAAAAAATACAAATTTTTTTATTAAGACGTCAATTCCACTCTCTCTCTCTCTAATTAAATAATATAAAATTTATTTAAAAAATTGCATCTTAATGTGTTAAGAGTTTTCGTTTTCCGTCTTTGAAAGGCTTAAATACTAGTAACAAATAAAATGCGTTTGAGCGGTTTTCTAACAAAAAATTAAACTTGTCCTCAGTCCGCCTAGAGTCCCTTTATACTAATATCTAGAGTGAGTCCCTATAATGAAGGGACTCTAGATCCGCCAATAAACTTGCGCCATCTGTTGACTTATATTGAAATCACAAAAGTTGAAGTCGACTTACTCTCGCAAATTTCAAGTATATATTATTTTGAATGTTGTTTCTGTTTTTATTTATATCATGAGATAATTTACAGAAGAAACTTTTAAAGATCGGAGGGTATTTGAAACATGGGTGTAACCATAATCTCGTAAAGGGAGAGTTATAACTGAATGGGAAGGGAGGCAGTGCTGCCCATAGACGTAGATCAATGCTCAATCAATCAACCAATCACCGTGATCGAAAGGTCGACCGTCGACATATGGGCGGCCTTATAGGCGTCCTATATACGTCTATGGGCAACCCATAGCGGGAACGGTACCACTCGAGTACGGGATCCTGGGCGCCAAGATGTCGGCCGTTCATTCAACTGCTCCATACTCTCGAGTGAGCTGGACGGTCTGGGTTCTCAGCGAGCCAAAGTGTCCAAAGCCCCTATTTTATTAATTTTACGAGGGGAAGACATGAAACATTCACAAAAAATGTAAAATCAAATATAGAAAGGGAGGGGCGTGATAAATGTCTCTATGGGAGCCATAATCTGTAAAGGCGACCCTGTGGGCTAGGTGATTTGAAATATGCTTAACATTGTTTGGCTCTGTTCTAATTATCATTATAATTTTGAGGGATGAATATATTGGCCACGATGAGGCTACATCTCGCTTTCTCTCTGTTACCATACTACTTTTTATTTGATCATTTAGATACTGCATACAATCAGGATTAAGGAACACCCCAAGAAAGCAAATACTTTGAAATAATGGGCACTTTTATCAATCATAGGTTCAATAAACGCATGCGCAGTAACTTATTTGTAAAGGCTATCTAACGAAATCGTCTAAAAATGTAACTTGTTTTGTTTTGAAATTTAAAATTTCTTAAACACTGAGATTTAAAATTTCTTAAATCTTAAACACTCAAAGCCTGCTTTTAAATTCGGAAATTCGCAAAAATTAAAAAGTATTAAAAAAAAAAAAAAGAAAGAATGAAATTTGATATACGCGCATTATGTCACACTATTTCAAATTATCCTACATGGTAACATTTATTATTTTATTTAAAAATATTAACCTTTGTAGGATGTTAACATGATCCGTTCTCATATTTATCTAAGAGAAATAAATTCTTAAAAATTAAATATCCATGTTCACCATTATCAAGTGCATGAATTTTTTTGCACAATACTTATGACTCGAAATGAAGAGACGTCGCTGTTTAGAAATTATTAGAAGCTGTTCTTGAGAAATTGGAAATTTCAATTTTTTTCACATTTAGCACTTTATCTCCCAAATAAATTGAGCAATAAATCTTCGTACAATTTTCCCAATCATTAAACACTAAAAGTCTATTGATTTTCTGGGACCTCGAAGTAGGAAAATCCTCTAGTTTTCCAACATTTACCCCCCAAATCAAATTGAATATATTGTTACGAATGTATATCCTCAGGAACCGTGGGTGTGCACGCAGGATACAAGACCTAGTCCAAGTTTCTAAATAACTTACTTTTATTTACAAGCACAAAGTAAATAGGAACAATATTCAAGCAAACAACACTTAAATACCCCACTTATTTCACAGAAAAAGCGATATTATTCTCAAAACGTTGACGAAAGTCATTTCACAAAACAACTGCTACTATTCTCAAAACATTGACAAAATCACAGTCCAATGTAGCTCGGGTCACGTCCATTCATCAACATCACTGCAACAGAGGGCTGAGTCCATTTTATAGTCTCTCCATAGAAACTTCTGGAAATCTCTATATCTCAAAAAATAATCGTTCTATCGAGAAGTTTCTGAAACATTCCGGAAGTCGCCAAATTGGCAATAAATCGCCAAATCTGGAAAGCCTTCTTCTAACTGAGAAATCCTGATAACCCTGGGCTTACGTCATTCTCACGTCATGCACTGTGGCCTTCGAGACAGACGAAAGAGGAGGCCCCAAACAATGTTATTCATATACGTATATAATGTTGAGTAATAATATTCATTAAAAATTTTTTTAGATATATATATATATATATATATATATATATATCCTATAAAATACCACAATCCAAAGTATAATATAAAAGGTGAAATGAGTATAGGCGCGATTTGCAGCTCTTAACACTAATCTCAAAAATATTACAAAAGAAAGATCTAGGAAATGTACAAGGAATATTATGAAACACAAGGAACAACAGAAACAAATAAAGGATTGCAAACGGGGTATCAGTAATGTCTAGGGGGATTGTGACCCCTATACCTGGTTAAAGCGTGCTTTTATTCCCGGGAAACACTCCCAGAAACAACCAATCGCCCGAAGCAGCTCCAATCCGTGCGTACAGGAAAAACAGAATCCTAAGGGAATATCAAATCCATAAAATCAAAAGAGAAACTATATAAGAATCATAGGATTTCCCTAATGGAAAAGGGGATCCAGAGTCCATACACATATAAGAATTAAAAGCACAAAGTTACAGTGAAGGAAAAGATTCCAAATAGTCAATTGGCAACAAGTCTTGGAAATTAGCATAAATTACATCATCATTACGCTGTTTTTTACAAAATGCTAAGTAATAAGTTTTTAGAAAGCCTATAGGATATATATTGGTTGTGGTTCATATTTGACAAAGGCAAATGCAATATTAGCTAATATATTAATACCAGTAATGAAGAAGATAAAATCATGTGATTCTGTAATGATCAATAATGGATATGACGTAATAACACGTTTGAAACAAACTCCGGACAAATTATACTTTAAGAGTTTCGATTTTAAAGATTTATTCAACTGCATCCATTTAAAGGATCTTTATGATATTTTAAAGGATACATATAATAGAAATACTCAACTTTTATCCTACGACTATGATAAGTTTAAATTTTTGATAAAATTGGTCTTGTTTGAGAACATTTTGTTCAATGGCACTGATTTCTTTAAACAAATCAAAGGAATACCTATGGGTGGTGGCTGTTCGTCGCTACTGGCGGATTTATATTTATACAGTTATGAAAACGGTACACATATTCTCAATGAGATTATGTATTTCCGTTTCGTGGATGACATCTTGATCGGCCATCTTGATAAAGATTTTCAATTTGACTTTACTTTTTACCCCAGTAACCTTGAACTTATTGAAACTGTAGAAAATAATGGTGAAGTGGTATTTTTGGATATCTCAATATATAGAAATCCTCAAGATCATCTATGTTACAGAATGTATGATAAACGTAAAAGTTTCAACTGTAATATTAATTACATCACTCCTTGGAGTAGTAATATGAGTATTGGCGTAATGAGAAATTTGATTGTTAATCATTTTGTAAGATATGGTAAATTAAATTCTACCAATGAACAGCGAAATATATGTGAAAGACATTTGATAAAGGAAGCATTAAAGAACGGTTTTCCTATAGGCTTTCTAAAAACTTATTACTTAGCATTTTGTAAAAAACAGCGTAATGATGATGTAATTTATGCTAATTTCCAAGACTTGTTGCCAATTGACTATTTGGAATCTTTTCCTTCACTGTAACTTTGTGCTTTTAATTCTTATATGTGTATGGACTCTGGATCCCCTTTTCCATTCGGAAATCCTATGATTCTTATATAGTTTCTCTTTTGATTTTATGGATTTGATATTCCCTTAGGATTCTGTTTTTCCTGTACGCACGGATTGGAGCTGCTTCGGGCGATTGGTTGTTTCTGGGAGTGTTTCCCGGGAATAAAAGCACGCTTTAACCAGGTATAGGGGTCACAATCCCCCTAGACATTACTGATACCCCGTTTGCACTCCTTTATTTGTTTCTGTTGTTCCTTGTGTTTCATAATATTTCTTGTACATTTCCTAGATCTTTCTTTTGTAATATATATATATATAGATAGATAGATAACCATTAGAATGTGTTGCAAAAAAGTACTTTTATATGTAATATTTTATTTAGAACCTAACGCCATAATTTACTAAAAGTAAAAGTCACAAAAAGTAAGCCAACTTGGACATATTGAACCTTTTAATTTAGAATTAAAAAAATGTAATTAATGTAAATATGTTCACTATTACCAAATTAAAAAATTCTTTGTAATGCTTAATGCTTTGCCATTTACTGAAAATCAATGAACGCTATTATTTAGCAGCGATATCACAAACCGTTCGTTCCCGACATATTAGAAATTTTAAATTTCACCGAGAAGTTGACTAGTAACATGCAGTTAGACAATTAATATACGCAATTACACACTAAATAATTTTCTATGCAAGCCATCCCGCCTATCTTAATACTTTATGACTGTATGTTCAGTGAAAGTAACCTGGCAGTGAGAGACTTTTTTTACAGCAAGTATGCTACATATATAAGGTACACATACACGCGATTTTGGTGACATTTGAAACGTGACGAAATATTATTAGCTTGGTGACCATTCATAAGTTCCAGAAAGTTCTACGAAGACTTAATTAATTTCCCAAAATACACATAAGAATCTAAAGAAATTGCTGGTGGTTTCTATCCGAAGGAGTTTTGTATGAATAACATAATATAAAGCCATATGGTCGACCCCCCACCTCACACACACACACCAGATTGCTGGACAATGTCAAAAATGACCTCAAGCTCTTCAAGTATAAAAGAAATTAATTTTTTGGCATCCCTGGGCTGGGAAACAGTCCCGGCTTTTACCAAAGAGCTACCTCATGCGGAAATTAAGTTGGGGTGGAAAAGGGATTTTTGAAAGTAGAATTTTTAGGAGAAATGGGTGCTCTTCATCGCTGTATTAGAAAATTCTAACGCCGCGTCTATTAGAGTCTAATGAAACTTTTTGAAGAGTGCCATGGTTTAGCAGAATTGCGGTGAAGATTAGAGGGGTGTGGATTAAGGGTTCCTTGATCGGTGATCCATAAAGGTAGACTAGTTATGTCGTGATATCCGAATGTTAAGGATACGATTTCACTTGAGGTCGAAGAGTAGTTAAGAAAAATTTTAACCAGTAAAAATGTGGTAGTAAAAAGTTATTACAGGTCTTGGGTACTGCACCCACGTTTGGCAGGTAAGTACGGGTCCTCGAGTCTCCTACATAGGAAGCCCTTGGACGCTAGGAGTACTTTAGAAGCCTTGAGTCGTAGACCGTTAGGCTATCAATTGTAGCATTTGAGACTTTCCCAAGATCTCTCAAAAATTTATATGAGCGTTTTTGAATAGTTTTTAAAAAGGGACTAAAATTGAGATATTTATGTACGTCAGGCGTTAAGTCAGACTCTGAATAATTTGAACCTTAAGCTGTTGGGAATTACTAATTGAAGAAGTGTGGCGACCAACAGATTACGCTGGCGAAAACTGATTGGGACGGCTCTGACCTGCTCTAGGTTGTTCTGCCCAAGAAGAAGGAAATGTTTATGAAAAGAATCAGCACTCAAATCTTACTGCAACAGTGGCCCTGCCGCTACGGTACTTGATGAAAGTTTGTAGAGTTCAGATTTCGGATTTTATATTTACTCTCCCTCCTGGTTGACCCAGAAGGATTATTCTTTGCATATTTATAGTATTGACCATCGGACAGATCCTAACGTAGCAGCATTTTCGATTCCCTCCCAGGGGCGGAGATTATGATGATTTTAATAAGTCTTTCCAAACCCTCATCCAGTCTTCTGGTGGCTGAAAAATCTGAAACTTTGCATACGTGTACAAAATGAGGGGGACGCGGTAAAACCTCTTAGAATCCCCCGAAAATCCCCACATCCGAGTTATAAAAGACTAAAACTGGACAACGAGGCAGAACCGGACCGGGCCAATTTTCAATTGAGGCAACTATTTTTTGACTAAGCATCATTTACTGATAAACAAAACTAAAAATCTGATATGGACAGCGCATGACTTTCCCTGCAAACTCAAATTCAGATATTCTTTATTTCTTTAATAATGCATTAGATTGAGTTTAATTGCACCAAGTAACACTAAATTTGCATTTTTAATTCAAATTTTGTTTTTATTTGGTAATTGGACATTTTTCCGATAGTGGCGTAACAAAAATGCACGAAATCTCAAATATCTTGAGAACGGTTAGTCCAAAAGTACAATGGAGTGTGTTATATTCTTTTCCTCGTCAAAAATTGCGTTTAAAACAAGAATTTAATTGATACATTTCAGCATACTTTTTTTTTTTTAGATTTTGGCGACTATTGTGGGCCATTTCGTAAGAAAAGGCAGGTTGTTCTTTTCCGAATCGTACCAAAATCTAATCAGCACCAGAGTGTCCCACAAGTAACGTATCTACCAAATTTTGTGAAATTTGGTCAATTAGTATTTTAGCTAGAGTGGATACATGAAATTTTTAAGGGCCATTTCGTAAAAAAAAGGCGGATTTCGTTTTTACGATTCCTATCAAAAACTAATCAGCACCAGGATCCCACCCAAGTTACTTTCATACTAAATTTTAAGAAATTCGGTCCATTAATTTTTGAGTTAGAGTGGATATATATACATTGCACAGACACACAGACAGACACACAGACACACACACACACAGAGACACACACACAGACGTCACGCTAAAAAAGGTTTTTTCGTATTCTAGAGATCTTGAAATGTGTAGATCCGTCGAAAACTCGAGTTGCGATTTTTAACATGATTTCAATACTTTCCCTATACATTACCATGTATTGCAGAGAATGTAAAAATCAGTTTAATATTTTTAAGATTGTTAGTTTCCCTGTCTTTGACAGGTTTAAATCACGGGGATAAAAGTAAGGAGATAAAACTTCATATTAAGAAAACGCCAATATCATTTGAAACAAAAAATCAGGTGGCGCTGGGATAAAATAAGTAGTTCTGCAGTGTATGCATTTCTATGGCAAAAGACCTAAAATATTTTCTTAATCTGTCAGTTTTGTAAACATAAATTATTAGCGCAATGCAAAGTAGAACTAAAACAAAGAATATTCCTACGTATTCAAAATTATTTTACCTTTCAATTTATCTCTATCTCCTCATATTCTGTACTCTATCGTACAATTATGAATAAATGCTGCTTTATTGTAATCATAATTAGGGAACCCTTAATTTAAAAATAATCAAAATTACATATAATAAAAAATCTGATGTGGGCAACACATGACTTTCCTTATATAATGCAATGAATTTACTACTTTTACTGTAAAAGAATAGGTTTTTCTTATAGTAGATACTTATATTCTTTCCAAGATATTGAATTTTCGACAATTAGTCATCATTTTCATTGATTTAGCGTCATTTTAATCCATTTGGCGAGATTTCCGTTAATTTGGCAACATTTCAAAAAGTCGCCAAGTTGGCGACATTCCGCCAAATTCGTCGCCAAAATCTCGCCAAGCTTTACTGACGGAGAAATAAGTTATTCTTATAGCAGATAAATGACTATTGGCGTTCAAATACAAAAGCATTACTCGAAGTATCTTTTCTCATGAATGGAACGAGCTAGATCCACGCGAATGATGTCACCCAATTTATCGCATGGTATTACATATGAAAAGTGAATATGTTTCTCAATAGGAAATATATTTTTTTTTATTTTATATGACTTTTTGATATTTTTTTTAAAAATGTGTGATATCTCGAGAACGGTTCATGTTAGCGTTCTAAAATTTATGTTAATCGCTTTCTAATGAAAAATTACATAAGAAATGTCTATTTGCGTAACTTTATTAGCGGTTTTGATTTTTTTGACGATTTTTTCAAAATTTCACTCGAAAATTTAGGGGGGTTCTAAACATTCGATTACGTTTAAAAACAATAGGCTCCCAGTGTTTACGGATTGTGATTTTTGTACCAAATTTCGTTCGAATCGGTCCATTTGTTCGTCAGTTATCGTCTCCACAGACTCACTGACACACACACACACACACATACATACTTTCACACACACACACACGCACACACAGACATCACTTCAAAAATGTTTGATACGTGATCAGGGATGCTTGAAACGTGCTCTGCCGAAAACTCGAATTCGAATTTTCGACCCCGTCACAATACCTTCCTTATACGTTATGTATATAAGGAAAGTAATAATATGCCTTTTTGCTGTGTCAACTAACAATAGCAGTTACTTTATTAAAACTAAAGACACCTAGCTATTTTTTTTTCAAAGCATTATGGCATTTTCAAGCGTTTCATCCATAGGAGTTTTTTTTTTATCTCCTCCTTTCTAACTCCCTGCTTTAAATATTAGTCTATCAATACATGATTCACCTCACTAATTATTCAATTTGAGATTCACTTCAAAATATTTCCGTTAACCGTGGTCAAGACACAGATAGCGTATCATAATTCTATGGCACGGTTCGTCGGGGGGGGGGGGGGGGGGCATTATTCTACATCGAATTATTAGACCGCAAAAGATGAGAGCAATTAATCTTCATCAAGACCGGAGGAAATACCTCGACAACTTGGGTAATAATGAAATTAGGCGCTAAACATGAGAGGTCCAAATGGTGTCAGAAGTCATGCCATGCTTGATGGGGAGATATATCCTATGTAGTATACAATAAGAATTGAAATATTCAAACAATAAAAATCATTCTTGCAGAGTATTCATCTAAAGATTTACTTTTTACCAGTGTTTAAAAGCCTGTCAAGACGGGAAAAATAACACTCTTAAAAAGTAAAAATATCTGATGTGGGCAGCACATGTCTTTCCCTACATACTTAAATTTATTTTAACTTCATTTCTTTACTAATTCATTAAATTGTGTTTAATTGCACAAAATAAAATTGCTAAGCCAGTGCTGTTCATTTCTTTTTTCGGAGTGGCAGCCGAGGACTAACTGCTTTGGTGAATTTATTGTTTTCATTTTTCGTAATTACTTGGAATTAGAATAATAACCATCTTTATATATACATATATATATATATATATATATATATATATATATATATATATATATATATATATATCAGAAAAGTGTAATAATAAATATAATCAATTCAAGTAATCGTGAAATATTAACGTCACCATAGAAGCAAAACCACGGTCATAATACCGATAACAGAAAAAAACAGCACCGGCCCAAGTTCAAAGATTAACCAGAATTAAATTCATCTTCAGGTCTGAGTATTTAATTCTAATTAACCCAAATAAATGCCTCTTTCAGATTGGGCAATAGTACGTTACTATAAATGCTCAAACTCAGACTACAGGCACCAAAAGATGAAAAATTGAAGATAAGAAAAATTAGAAAATCTATTATTACCATGAGGCAGGAATCCTTCTTCTTTCAACACGTGTAAGTACGATCAACTGCAACAGTATGTAAAATATCGAGAAGCACCGGAATGAACATGACGAAATACAAACTAGGAGGCAGAACATATGTTCACAGCGATCCTCCCAGACCCGTCCAGTTAGTCAGAACCGGAGACAGGACAATTACCCATATAAGTAAAACAGAACATGAATATGAAACATTGATAAAAATTCTCACTAAACAAGTGATTCAAAGAAAAAATGGATAAACGAGAATGCCACTATACACCATTATAAGGGCGCTCAATTTGTAATACCAAACTGGCTAAAGTTACAATTTTTTAGCGAAAATAAAATTCAAAACATTAATGTTAATGTATCCTATTTTCCGATTTATTATTTTTCTAATTTTTTTAGTTTATTTAATTATTATTCATTTTTATTTAATTATATAATTAATATTATTAGCCACTATAATTGGGAAAGTTGTCTTGGATGTTATCGAGTGGAAGTTGATACACTGAGTTGATAATTTTAATAACGAATTTGGGAGGATATGCATTATTAGTCGCTGTACTCAATAATTCCATAAAATGTGCTAATTTATAATTTTCATCACAAATTTTATTGATTCTAAGAACCTGGTTTATTACAATATTTCTAAAAACTGATATATGCAAACAGGAATCAAAGTGTTGCATTTTTGGTGTATTAAATTTAAAATCTTGCCTTTTATCATATAAGTTTATATCCAGATTACAATTTTAATTTTGTAAATCTAAATTTAAATCTAAAAAGTTTGCAACATTTAGAGTCATTATTACTTGCATTTAATTGTAAATTATTAGGATAAACGTTAAATACTATAGGGATATTATTATGGGTTACACATAATATATCAGCTAAATATCTAAACATGTGCATATTATGCAATCCAGGATTAATGTTCTTTTCATAGAAGAATAAATACAGATTAGCTAATAATGATGAGGCACACACACCTTGTGGGATACCAAACAGTTGCTTAAAAATAGAATCACCATGTTGAATATAATTCTCATACAGAGAGAAATTAAATAATTTTTTTAAAAGAAAATTTGAATATTTTAGGGTGATATTATATTTTCCAAAAATTCCTAAAACAACTCTATACAGATCATCTATATCAATATTATTAAATAAATCTTTGAAATCAAAAGTATAAATACTATGAATATTAGTAAGAGTTTTTTAATTTCTTAACTAATTCGAAACTGCTTTTTACAATATGACAATTATTTGAGATATCATCTGACAAGGATACGTCATTTAAGATTTTTAATAATAATTTACCAGCATTAGTAATGTAAGAATTATGCCCACTGGTAATAATTGGAAAAGCAACAGGGGATTTATGAAACTTGGGTACTAAAACAAGATATGGAATGTTATTACAACTATTTTTTAGATGGATTTGCTTATATTTGGCAGCTATTCTTTTGGATGAGATTTTAAAGTTAGTATTATGTAAATTATATATTTGATTATTAAGTAAGTTTGACTGAAGGGTACTTATATAGTAATATTTACAAATGATTGAGTAGTTACTACTAGCCTTATCGACAAAATCATTTTGAATTTATTTAATATCCTTTTTAATTGGATTAAGTTTATATGATTTATTAATTTTCTGATTATATATATAGTGATTTAAGTATTGCTCTATTAAGACACTCCAGGGTTTAAAGGCTTCTTCTATAGGGATTTGATATTTATAGCTGATTTTATATAGATAAATTTATTCAAATCAAGAGTTAAATCTTTACCAATTGATTTATGTTTAAATTTAGTAGGTATACGGTATTTAGTACCTAGTAACATCAGTGATCTCAGTGCAACATAATTAATAATATTTTGATTTCCCGTTATAACATGCCCATGGTATTTATCTAAAAAAGTCTTTGTATTTATCTAAATGACAGTGGTAGTATGACTCTTTATCCAGTTCATAATTTTGATTAATATCTAGTGATTTGGCTATTTGATTATAATTGAAAATATAAAGTCCTGGCGGTTTATCATATTTAAATGCAATTTTAGGATTTACATGTTTGACTGGAAAGTATAATTGGAAACCGATTTAAAAAAAAATTATTTATGTTCAGAATATTTAAGACAGAATTAGTGAAATTCAGGGTTCAATATTCGTTTATTTTAGCAGATTGTTTTGATTCATCATTTAAATTTAAGTCCGTGACATGTAAATGAACATTAAGAATTTTACTTCTGGTAATGAGCAAATCATAGACTAAATGTTTAAAATGAATGTTATCAAATAATAGTTCTAAAAAGGTTATAAAGCATACTTAATTGCAATTTTTTAATTGCGAAAATCCAGTTCTTATATTGCTTCCAATCAAAAGTAATTTTGAAATTTGCATGCTGCTGTAGGATGGCATTTTTTAGATCAGATGAGGATACATTTTTATTATATTTACTTGCTCTTTTAGTTCTTTTTGATTTATTAAATCTATTTTGATTTTACATATACTCTTCAGACCATTTTCAATAAGAGATAAGTCGCTTGTATTTAATATACAAGTAAATTAATTTCTAAATATATATACTGGGTGTCCAGAAAGTTCCAAGACGGCGCAATATCTCGAGAAATACACTTCAGATCACAAAATAAAAAAACACGTATTCAATATTTTTAGAAAAACTATTCAATGATCCCAAAATTGACCCCCTCCCCCCTTCTAGGGGAGGGGGTGGTGCAACTTTAAAATCTTCAATGGGAACCACCCATTTTTTATTGCAGATTTGGATTCTCCAGAAAAAATTACATACATTTGACCTACGATTTTGATTCAAGCACCCCGATCATGAGAGGGAAGGGGACTCATGTTAATCAAGCACCCCGAAGGGAACAGATAACTACTACGTCCACATCGTTGTTCCTGAGTAGTGCTAAAAGTAGTTTGGAACCGTTTTCTAAACTGAAGTCAACAGTTGTCGCTGAAGTGAACGGTTAGCGGGGGGGGGAGGTCAATTTTAGCATCATTGCATAGTGTTTTTGAAACTATTGAACACATAATTTTTTATTTTTCTATCCGAAGTGTATTTCCCGAGGCATTCCCATTTTTAAACGTTTGTGCCTCACTTCCGTTTTTCTCGATTATAGAGCCGTTTGTGTGAGCAAAAATCGTAGGTCAAATGTAATTTTTTCTGGATAATCCAAATCTGCAATATAAAATGGGGGTTTCCTATTGAAGATTTCAAAGTTGCCTCACCCCATCACCCCTCCTGGGGGGAGGGGGTCAATTTTGGTGCGCCGTTCCGGAACTTTCTGGATATCCTGCATATATATATATATAAAGAATTTTATTTTACTTGTATTATAAATACCAGAGATTGATCATTTATTGAAAATGGTTTGTAGAGCAAATGTGAAAATAAAATGCTCTGAAGTAGTCTGAATGGTCCACGCACACATATATATATGTGTGTGTGGGAGTAAAATGCTCTTCTCTTTTTTGATCCAGCCGGCCTATTACTTTCAATATTGTAATGTGGCCTTCCACTCGGAAAGTTTAGGGACCCCTGTATTAAACTACATTTTCATAGGAAAGTCGCAGTATTTGTTAAAAATGAATCGGAGTTGAATATTTACGGGAAAAGTAGATCTTATGTAAAAATGGACCCCTGATCTAAGTGCTGCTAAACATAGAGCTAAGAAAAATATATTTTAATCAGTCTATACTTGTGTGCTTTTTTAACATAGCAAAATTTAAACTTCTTAAATATACTGTAAAAATGTGGCTAAAATGTAACTGCAAGGAGAGTGTCAGAACGAGGGTCTATCTACCAGCAATGCTCTTGGATGTTTAACTACCACCATTTTACGACGTGCGTTGTTGTAAGATTTTACAGCCCAGGGAGGGTTTTCAGAACACGAACGTTGTGAGAAACATAAGCTCAAAATGGCCCGTAAATGTCGTCAGGGCTTATGTTGTCCGGATAGGATTAAAATTTACAAGCACGCCAAGTAAAAGATGTTCAGCCACATGTATGTGTTCGCTTACATTTCACTACGAGGCCTGCGGGTATTAAAAAAAGTAACTTGATAGAAAATTAACTTTAAAGCATCGCTGCTCAAAGGCTGATGCAGACAGATTTCGTTAAATATAGCGCACAACAATTTATTAAGGTCAACCGGTTACGGTAATCTTTTTCAGATCAAAACAGCGCTGTCGCTCCAGCTGAAGCAAGATCGGTTTCTCTCTATACAGAGTAAGTAACTCACATGAAAAAAAGCGCTACTAAATGAAAATAATAAAGTAAAAGTAAGAACCAAGGAGGAATGTGAACGAACAGTAGATAAATTCTATGATTAAATATTGTTATAACTTTCTCATACTATGTAATTTACTATAAAGTATTGTTTTCATGAACATTTTCGAATTCGAAATTTAGATGCCAGTATATGTTCCTGAACACGTTTCGACCTGAACATGTTGTGACCGCCTGAACACGTTTTGACTATTTTTGACGTGATGTCTGTTTCTCTGTCTGTGGTCCATTTCTTGTGTACAGGATAGCAGCCACAAATATTAATAGATTTTCACGAAACTTTATATCTTCAAAACTTATTCGAAATTTTATATTCTTTTAACATGGCACCATAGGACAAAATTTGACATAAAAGGGTTTATTTATGGCTCGATGATATCCAGATTTCATAGTTTTAATCATTGTTGTGAAAAATAGCTGCGATACAATTTTTTTTATCATGACGCCATTATTGTTACGAACGTATGTATCCTCAGGAATAGTGGGTGTGTCTGGTAAAGAAAGGTATGATTAAAAAAAAACATTCTAAACCATTCAAAGCATTCAAAATCACACTGAAGTCCTAAAAACATTCTAAAAGTTTCTTGAAATAAACTGAAAGTGCCAAAATTTTCGCAAAGTTCTAAAGTTCCTAAAAATCGGCTGAAAACATATTAAATAAACGTCAGTAAATATTCTGCCCTATCCGGGCTTTGTTAACTTTCGCGGCATACATTTTTCGCCGAAATTCTGCTCAAACAGTTACGAAATATTTTCTAAAAGATAAAATGCAATGCTTAGATTATATTAAAACTAAATTTAATATCCCATAAAACATAGAATATATTTTTTATTTTAATCCAAAATATTTTTGGTGCTGCCATCTATTGTCGTAATATAAATCATACCGATTATTTTTATTTTTTAATGAACATTTTTAAATATCTATTCCTTCTAATAAAGTATTAAATACAACAACAGATCATATATAATAATGCTACAATCACGGAAAGGTAATTTCTCATTCTATAAATTTGATAAGGGTATCTGACTGTACATCACTGAGAACTGCAGTTTTGTCTTCAAGTTCCTTTGTCTTCAAGTCCAAGTTCAATTACGTTTCCGTGATTGTAGCATTATTATATACGATCTGTTGTACATAATAGCGTATTAGAAGGAACAGACATTTAAAAATGTTCATTAAAAGATAAAAATAGTCGGTATGAATTAAATTACGACAACAGATGGCAGCACCAAAAATATTTTGAATTAAAATAAAAAATATATTCTATGTTTTATGGGGTATTAAATTTAGTTTTAATATAATCTAAGCATTGCATTTTATTTTTCAGAAAATATTTCGCAATTGTTGGAGCAGAATTTCGGCGAAAAATGTGTGCCGCGAAAGTTAACACAGCGCGGATAGGGCAGAAGATTTACTGACGCTCACCCTTAAGTGTTCTAAGATTTGTAAAGTTCATGAAACCTGAAAATCAGCTGTAATAAACTGAAAAGGATGCCAACTGACCAGTTACTTTAAATTATAAATATCTAACCCTACTAAACATTAAATGGAATATTTTCTAAAAATAAAAACATCCGTTCCACAGAACGCGTGCCTAACAGCACAGGACAGCTTTAATAGCTGACATCCTTAAGTTCTAATAAAAAAAAGAGAGAAGAGAGCGAAAAAGAGCACAAATCTCTTTATATACTGCCACACATAGTAAATAAAGCTATCGATGAACAATAAAAGAATTAATGACAGACGATTTTAATATTACGGTCAACCAATCAAAAACTAAAAATTTTAAAGAAAAGAACAGAAATTTTAAAGCAGACGAAAATTAAGAAGAAATGAAGTGAATCGATTTGGAATATACGAATTCGGATTATTTATTATTCGATTATTTATTATCTTCGAATTTCGATTATTTATTATTCTCGAATAATTTAATAATGGCCGATTCTGAAAAATTTAAAAAGGGGGAAATAGAATAAAAATGAAAAATAGCGATAAATCAACGATATCTTAACCGAAAATAACAAATATGGAATCAAATCAAAGGGAATAAAAAGGGAATAAATGGAATCACAAATTAGCCAACTTAAATAAATGTAAATTGCTAAAACCTAAAGAGAACAAACTTTTGCCATTTTTAACACAAAACCTATGGAATGTAATGCATTTGGAACAGAAGAATATCAAAAGCCTAAACAAACGGAAAATGAATAACTAAATTAAAAAAAGGGAATAACTATGTAAATAAGACTCCTGAACTCGTTTAGATTAAAAAAATAAATATCCTAAAATTGACTAAATAGCTAAAAGCAACCCCACAGGTGTAAACGCAGGATACAAGAACGAGTCCAGGTTTCTGGATAACCTACGTTTATTCACAAGCACAAAGTAAACAGGAACAATATACAATCAAACAGAACTTAAATGCTCCACTAATTACACAAAATAAGCGATATTATTCTCGAAATGTTGACGAAAGTCATTTCACAAAACAGCTGCTATTATTCTCAAAACATTAATAAAAATCACAGTCCAATGTAACTCGTGTCATGTCCATTCTTCAACTCTACTGCAACGGACGGGTGGGTCCTTTTTATACTCTCTCCATAGAAACTTCTGGAAATCTCTATGTCTCAAAGAATAATCGTTCTATCTAGAAGTTTCTGAAATACTCCGGAAGGCGTCAAATGTCACCAAATTGGCGATAAATCGTGAAATCTGGCAACCATATCATCCTCATATCATGCACTGTATTTTCTTCGCCTGGCCTTCGAGACAGACGAAAGAGGAGGCACCAAATGGAACATTGCGCATTCCCAACAATATTATAAGATCAGCATTATGATTTGAGAGTCACTTTTACTCCGGTCCCTTAGAGATACAGAAATTTTGCGAAAATTTTCACTACATTTAAATATTATTTTCTTTATTGGGTGTAGTTACAGGCTTATATTATTACCAGGCTTTCACAACATGAAATTCAATTTTCAATTGCTTACTTTATATATGGATGGGAGAAAGAGGGGTATTCAATACCTATTTAGTATCTGTTTTATTTATAAAGGATTCAATAAGGAATAAGCCACTGGTATTAAAAACAAGTAATCAAACTTCTTACAATATATATATATATATATATATATATATATATATATATATATATATATATATATATATATATATATATATATATATATATATATATATATATATATATATATAGGGCATATGCAGTTTTATTCCAGGTATTTTTGTTTCCCTGATTTTCCCTCCTTTATGTATGTTATCCAAGTATAAATAGTTTATAGATATTAGCTATCTATTTCTTCAGAAACATACATAATTTGCATAATTTGTGTTTGCTTCGACAAAATACTTGGACCCGATGAAGAGTTTTGGCGAAGTGAACAATTCCATTATTTAGACCTAGCCCTTCTCCACGTGTATTGCATTAATGCTTGAATTTTATATGTTTTTCTCTTATCGATTCCATACCATTGATATTTGTTGATTATCATTAACTTGATGACTCGAAATTTGTATTTTTTTTCCATTTGATTGAAGATTTGATGTTTTATACTTTTATTTTGTAGGTTTGTTAGAAAGTTAGGTTTTTCGAGTTGCAGCTTTTCACTTTTCTATCATTGGACTTTCAAACTATTATATGGGTAAATGGGGGTTAAGTGTAAATGGAAGAAGCGTGGCAGAACGAGTTTCTATCTACCAGTAACGCTCTCAGATATTAACTACCACTTTTTACGACGAGCGTTGTTGTTAATATAGATTTTATAACCCAGAAAATGTTTAGCGAACACGAACGTTTTGAGAAATATAAGTTCAAAATAGCCAGTAAATGTCGCCATGGCTTAAATTGTCCGGATAGGATTAAAATTTACAAGCACGCCAAGTAAAAGATATTCAGACACATGATTGTGTTCGCTTGCATTTCACTATACAATGCCTGTGGGGATTAAGAAAAAATAACCTTAAGAGAAAATTAACTTTAAAACATCACTGCTTAAAGGTTACTGCTGCTGGTTTCGTTAAATATAGCATACAATAATTTATTTGGGTCAACTGGTTAAGGTAATCTTTTTCAGCTTAAAACAGCGCTGTTATACCGGCTAAAGCAAAAATGGTTTCTCTCTGTACAGAATAAGTGGCTCAAATGAAAAAAAAAGCGTTACTAAATGGAAATAATAAATTAAAAGGAAAAACCAAGGAGGAAAGTGAACGAACAGTACATAAATTCTATGATTAAATATTGTTATAGTTTACACAATTTTTACTTTCTCATACAATGTAATATAGTATAGAGAAAGTATTGTTTCTACGAACATTTTCGAATTCGAAATTTTGATGCCAGTATATGTTTCAAGATTTCCTGAACATGATTTGACTATTTAGAAAGTTATGTCCGTCTGCATGTATGTCTGTGGTCGATTTTTTGTGTACACGATAGTGGCCACAAATATAAATAGATTTTCACGAAACTTTATATCCGGCTCAGTTATAAAAAAAATCTAGAACAGATAAAAAAAAATTAATTCGAGCGAAAGCTTCAAAATTTATTCGAAATTTTATATATTTTTTTTAACGTGGGCAAAATATGACATAACAGGATTTATTTATGGCGAGAGATTTAATAGTTGTAAAAATAAATTATTGTGAAAAATTGTAGAAAATCATTGTTGTGAAAAATAGCCGCGGTACAATTTTTTGTTTGTGACGTCATTATAATATTATATGAACAGCATTACGATTTGAGAGTCCTGTCCCTCAGAGATAATCCTGTCCCTCAGAGATTGAGAAATTCTACGATAATTTCCAAAATATACAGTAACTTGAATCTATAAGACAGAGCCGTCTTTACATTTTGGGGGACTGGGGATCGTAAATATTTGAAAGGCCCATAAATGTCGCAACCCCCTTCCATTTTCATTCGAAGTGAGATCTGATTAAACTCGTCTATTAAAGACATACTAAAATTTTAAGCACTGGTCACTCGATCATTTTGAAAATAGCATCTCTGTTCACATCATTCGCACCCCCCCCCCCCCTCCACACACACACACTCCTTCCCAAGGTGCCCTCTTCTAGCACCGTTTAATGTGTCCACGTCTTATAAGCAAAATTAATAGGATAGGATAGCTGATATACACGAATAAAGTAAAATATATTAAGCAAAGACCATACAATATGTATATAATTAAACAAAATACACTACCCGACATGGAAAATGCAACACCATGAAGTAGTGGCCGTATTATTGCGAGACAAAACTCAGCTGGCCGACGTATGCAAATGATATGAAATGCAAGAAGGTCGCGTGATTAGAAGGCGGGATAAAAGGGATGGAAACAGCAGATGAGCCAACAGTCGTTACTGTCTGTTGCCTACGGAAACCCGTTTTCCGTTTCGTTTCAGTAGATACGTGTTGTTGAAGATATGCCTAGCCGACGACGCCGAAGTCTGTTTCAGCATTTCGACGATCGTACGATAGCATTCACTTTAGGCCTACGTACGGTTGGGTGGTCGTACCGCAGAATCGCCGCTGAAACACGAGTAGATGCGTCCACTGTGCAAAGTTTTTGGTGAAGATGGATTGATGAAGGGCATGTGAAGTGTCGCAATGGTACATGTCCATCCAGACGTACGCCAGCACGCGCTGATCGACGCATTCGCAGGCATGTGGTGGGGGCCCCATAAACGACGACTGTCGACATTCAGCAGAATTTGCAGAGTACATTGGATGTTCCAATATCGGTGAGAACAGTTTTTCGACAATTGGCCGACAGCGGCTTGCACTCAAACCGTCCTTTATGAAGATTGCCATTGACAAGACACCGACGAAAGAAATTGCAATAGTGACGGGCCGAGCTTCTTGGACAACTGAATAGGACAGGGTAGTGTTCAACGACGAGTCTCGGTTCTGTTTGTCGAGTGACAGTCACCGTATGAAAGTCTGGAGGCGACGTGGAAACAGATCCAATCCTTCTGCGATTGCTGAACGCCATACTGCTCGACATAGCTGCATGATGATTCGGGGTGCCATCGATTTCGATAGCCGGCCACCTCTGGTTCCTATCAGAATCACAACGACGATATGTGGATAGTATGCTACGACCGGTTGCACTGTCCTATTTTCAGCGGTTTCAAAATACTGTTTTCCAGAAAGATAACGCGCGATCGCACACGGCAACCATCAGCAGAGAAGCCTTGCAAGGTATCCAAGTACTTTCTTGACCTTCGCTGTCTCCATATCTCTCACTCATCGAACATGTATGGGACGTGTTTGGCCGTCGTTTGACTGTCCTGCCAACGCCTCACACATAGGACGATCTGTGGAGGATGGTTGAAGGCATGTGGTTATCCATCTCTCAGGAAACTATTCGCACGCTCATTGCATCTGTTCCTCGAAGGATTGCTGCTTGTATCACCGCAAGAGGGTCCTACTGCCTACTGATCACCCTGTCTGTAACCATTACTGTATTGCATTATCCTTCTGGAAATAACATCACTTATTTATATATGCCATCTTTGTGTGTCCTTTATCATCACACTCCAATTGCTCTTTCATGGTGTTGCATTTTCTGTGTCTGATAGTGTATTATAAAGAAAATCGGCAGTTACTCCAGTCTGATGCAGCCAAAATGGCTTTGCTTGAACAACATTTTGTAAAATAAAACACAACTTTTGTGACACCAAAGAAAACAAGAACTGAATCCAAAATCTGATTATATACACTTATGAGACTTTGAAAGATCTGTAAATTCTTGCCTATTCTTTATAGTTAGAATTACAAATTAGAAAAACATAAAATTTTCTTACTTCTTCAAATTGACTTAACGATTACTTGAAAACTATAATTTGACTATTGAGTTTTTTAGAAGTAAATATAGATTTATAAAGTAACTTTCCTTATACAAATTCTATATATATATACTCTATTTCCTTATGCATATTCTATATTCCTTATACATTCCCTTATACACTTACTATTTTAATCTATCTTTTATAATTTCGAAGATTCCTCGAATAAAAGTATGGGAGGCGGGGAGGGGGGGGGGGAGAAAAAATATGTCGTTCGAAAAAAATTGAGCTCGATCCAAAATCTAATTATATACACTTCTAGGGCTTTCAAAGAGCTACGAATTCTTATTTATTGTTCAAAGCTAGCTCTATAAGAGCATTTATTAATAATAAATATATATTTTTAATACTAAATTTTCTAGTACACATTTTATCGGTTAATATCTGTTTTTATAGTTTACTACATATTTCGAGTTAAAATTAGAAAAAATGGAAACATAAACTCCCTCGGAGAGCTACTTTTTAAAGTTTTTATTAAATAAAAAAGTTCAAAATATTAAAATATTAAAATGTTTCTTATATAGTCTTAATTTGAGCCTTATTTCCAAAAAACAAGAAAAGTGTTTGCATTTTTATCGATTAGGTTCGTTTTATAAGCATCCAAAAAGTTTACATTTTTTTATAACGTTTCGTTTTTCCACCAGAGGAACCCAAACCATAGATCACGTCAGAAATTTATAAGAAAAATAATTTTACTGAAAGCGTTACATTTTTTCCTTTCCTAAATATTTTTTTTTTCTTTTGGGCTCCGTTGCAATTTTATGTCCCCTCGCATAGCGGGTTTACGCAGTGTTGTTATTGTTGAGACCCAGACCGTCCGACCTACCAGAAAGGGGTAAGGTAACCGTTTGGACGGCCGGGAAGTGCCACCCAATTTAGACCGGAATCCAGTGGGGGAGGCATCCACAGGGACCGTTCAATCCTTCCCCTACCACCAACCTCTCGGAAGGACGTACGGACCCACATGTTTAACGTGATCGTACTCCGCATGAACATGGCGGCAGTTGTGGCAGCGTGCAAATCCAGTGCACAAACCACCGGGCTACCGCGCCCGAAATCTGCCAACAGCACGCGGTGTTCCCAGGTGGTCACCCACCCAAGTACTAACCGCGCCCGATGCTGCTTGACTTCGGTGATCTAACGCGAACCGGTGTTTTCAGTACGGTAGGGCCGTTGGTATAGGATTTACGCAGTGTGGTGATTCTGTCCCTGAAGAAAAGCCATCATATGTCTGTCAGCCAACATCTAATCTGTCACGCTTAGTAACAAATCTGGTGCAATATCGCTAACTTGGCGAATTTTTTTAAACGTTGCTTAGTTGTTGATAATTCAGTATTTATGGAAATTAGTTTTCATTCCTTTGATAATTCCCATCGCTTTGTGAGAATTATTACTTTATTAGTCTCAATTTAGAAATATAGCGAATTTCACTGTTAGTTGAAAAGGTACGTTATAGCGCATTGTATAGAATTTGAGCTTTGCTAAAGAATCTAAGGAATGTAGAAGTACTTGCATTCTGTTAAGCTCCTGACGGGAGAAAATCATTTGTCTATCTTTATGCTTCCCGTTATAGGATTGCGGGGGGGGGGGGGGGGGACTTTACGCCTAGTATTCAATAATATAAAATATTGTCTGAGACTTATTCCATTAAATCGTTCTATCTATTAATACGTATGATGGCATTGATTTTCTATAGGAATTTTGACATATATATATAAAAATCTGTAATGCATTATTAAACAAAAAAAAAAATTAAGATTATGAAATTTGTGTGTTTACTCGATGGATTTCGGGATCAAATCAATAGCAGTATTTTAGATAACATTTAGATTACAGTCAAGTTTAGAAAATTTTTCAAATAATGTCACCTCCACTTTTTTTTACAATTTTTTTTTTTTATAAAATATTTAACCCTAAATAATGTTGTGTTTGTTTCATGCAGTAATCTAAAAATTTGAAGTTTGTCTTTCTCACAGATTAATCATTTTTTTTTCCACTTGTTGAATATAAAAGATTATATATTTTATTTCAACAAGTTCCTCATTCTACGTGAAAAATACAACATTAAAATATCAAAATAAAAAACATATTGGTTTCTCTTTTTTATGTTTATTCTGCTATTTTAAAGGATCATAGAGGTGTTAAACTTTCAAAAGATTATTTTTACAAATAAAACACATATCAAAATATAAACTAATAATCCACAAGAAAAAAACTCTTATACTTACTGGCGTTATAGCTCAAAATGTCTCGAGTCAAATATAGGAAAATGTATTAAGAAGTAACTTTAAAATCGTTTTTCTCATAGTATTATGTTTTGACTTTGCGAGCGTGATAACTATGAAACTTCTCAATAACATTTTATGGAATTATCAGAAATATATATTGTAGGCTAATCTCTACAAACAAATTTTTCCTCGAGGTTTTTTCCACGAAAAAATATTTTTTTTAAATATTATGTTGTTGAAATTTCGAAAATTCTATGAAATCAAATGCAACATTTCATGAAATAGAAATGCACTTTAAATACAAATGAATTTATGTTTGCAATTGTTCCTGAAGTACAGTTAGATACCAAAAATTTTGTTTGGATATAAACATTTCACTTTTTAACATTTCAAGAGTCTTATGACCCCTATAAAGCAGTGTTTGTTTCAGGACTTTTTAGTCGGGGGAAGAGAGGGGCGAATGAAACTTTAGGGGGGGGGGGCAAGTTTTCTACCCCCCCACCCCCCTAAAGTTTCATTCGTCCTATTATTATAAATATATCTAAACCTAATAATAATCTATATAAATAGATCTATCGCCTAAAATTATAATTATATCTAAAGGCTGTCACATAAATAGAATCCAGGTTAACATAAAATGTCTCCGGGATGACCACTATTTTAATATTAATATCCTTTAAGTAAGCAAAAAAGCATAAAAATTTATTCCCTTACACTTAAATATTTACGTTAGCGATGCTACGACAGAAAGAGTTAAAATATTAGAAAACTAACACGATAAAAAAGTAGTTGAGGACATTTTTGTTTCTCCAGCTGAATATCGCTAATCGATATATCGATACAATTCTCTCCGTCGAGAGTCACATGTTCTAAATTCGACCCCCTGACTGGTTGACGGCATGTTTATGCTAAAAAGAGGCGCTCTCAAGAGTTTAGAAAAATTTATCTCTCTCACGTTTATGCATAAAGTTAACTTCGTAATGAAATGCAAGGTTAAAGTGGGTTTATTCTTTTGGGACTACTTTCTTCCGCGCGTTTAACTTATTCTCTTTATTTTCGGAGAATAAAAGTCGGTGACGCGGTGCCCTCGTTATCAAATTCCCTTTATTTTACAAAGCATTAAAATGTGGTTTTATTTACCAGAATTTTTTTTTTTATGTTCATATTCTTGAAGAGAAAGTACCGACTTTCTTTCGTTAGATGGAGAGTGTATTATCGAGTTACGGGCATAAGTGAATGCTTTCACACAATTTCTGAAAATGTGTGGAATTTCAAGTACTTTTCTTTCCCGTTAATCAGCAGGTTCCTAAGCAAGACGGCCGAACAGCAGGGAAATATCAATAAGGCTTCGAAGTGTGTTTAGAAACTTTCTCTATCACATTATAAAAGTTCCTTATTAATCTAATTTTTTTTTTAGTGTCGTTCAATGGAAACAATTAAATGTTTAATATGAGTAATGAAATCATTTATTACTTTCTCTTACTATGTAATATACAGAATAATTGCATAAAAATATAGTAATAAATATAGTATTGTTTTCGCGAAAATTTTCAAAATCGAGATTTTGATGCGAATATATGTTTTAAGACCTTCTGAACTCATTTTGACTACTTTGGGAGTGATGTTCATCTATCTGTATGTATGTCTGTCATCGATTTCTTGTGCACACAGTAGCTTCCACAAATATTAATGGATTTTCACGAAACTTTATATCGGGCTTTGTTATCGGAAAATTCTAGAACTAGATAGAATTTTATTTTAAATCAAGCAAAAACTTCGAATTTTATATCTTCTTAACATGCCAGTATAGGACAAAATTTGCCATAATCATCCATAAAAAGGATTGTTTATGGCTCAATGATCATGAGACTTAATAGTTTCAATTATGGCTGTGAAAAATAGCCGCGAAACAATGTTCGTACTCATGATATTATTAGCCCCCCTGGGGGGGGGGGAGTTAATCCCCTGAGGTATATTTTTAAGTATGGTATCAATCGAAGGATTTTTTCAAGTGCTTTAAAATAGAGTTTAACATTCTATAATGGTAAACATGGATTATCAACAATACCGATCCATGTCATTAATCAACGATACCAATTTTTCTAAAATTTCTTTGTAAAATTTGAAAACAAAAGCTACTTAAAATGGATTATGGTATGAGACAGTCGAGTTGAGCCCCACTTAAGTTATTTCCCTATAGTGCTACAATACCTAAAATGTATGCGCAGCTTATTGCCTGCCCCCGAGGAAAAGTGATATTTACAGGCAACTACTTTTATTATTAAAAATTCCACTTGACCTTGGAGATAAATTTGGCGCGAAATATCAACAACTTGGCGACATTGCTTGAGATATTGATAAGTTGTACAGACATGAATGGTCGCTGTACCTCTGTACTGTTAACGTAACTTTGCCGGAAATATATATATATATATAGAAATATATATATATATATATATATATATATATATATATATATATAGAAATATATATGTATACATATATATATATAGAAATATATATATATATATATATATATATATATATATATATATATTTATAGAAATATATATATATATATATAGAAATATATAAAGACATAATAGAAATATAAAAGAAGGGAGGTAACGTAAAGTGCTTACACAAAGGCGGTAAGGGGTAGTTGTTGATGTTGAAACCCAGACCGTCCGACCTACCAGATAGGTGTAAGGCAACTGCTTGGACGGTCGGGAAGTGCCACCCAATTTAGACCGGAACCCAGTGGGGGAGGCATCCACAGGGACCGTACCCTCCTTCCCCTACCACCAACCTCTCGGAAGGACTTTCGGACCCACATGTTTAACGTGATCGTACTCCGCATGAACACGGCGGCAGTTTTGGCAGTGGCTGGAATCGAACCCGGGCCTACCGAGTGCAACTCCAGCGCGCTAACCAATGGGCTACCGCGCCCGCGGTAAGGGGTAGTGACTTTACTCCCCAGTTAACAACATGCATGTCTTTAATGCCGCGGCATGCACTCCTGGACGCCAGCACTGACATTAGCCAACCTCCGGAGTGATAATCAAAATCATCACAAGACCCTTGATTAAGGAATATGAAAAAGTAAGGACCAAGTTATAGAGACAGCCAAATTCCTGCACATGCTACATATTTATAACATCAAAATATTCAATTCAGCAGTTTTGATGTCTGTGATGTCACAAGCATAAAGATGTTCGATTCAAATTCACAAAGTCTTCAAATATCTACACAAATTCAACCCATAAATTTCGTTTTTTCTGTAGTAATTTTTGATGTAATGTGCCATAAAACGTTTTGGATATTTTTGCATGAATGCCTGTAGTAAGAATTTTTTGTCACTTTCCAGTCTGGTGACGTCACTGCTTACTATTCTTTTTGTTCTATAGCTAGACCACCAATGAATACATTTCTAAATATATTCAAGTGTAAATTAGAGGTCCAATGTATGATACCTGCTGTAGCAATATTATAAGTTATTCTTTTATCATATATATAGAATGAAAGTATATTATGGTTGAAATCAATACTGAGATCCAGAAAATTTATTACATTATTCTGGGTTGGTGGATTTTCTTCTAGTATTAAATCTGAGTGATAAAATTCAAAATTCATTTGAAAATGTTCGTTTTTATAAGCTATTAACAAATCATCGACATAACGTATGTAAATCAATTCATTGTTAATATGGGACATTTTTTCAAAATGATCAAGATAGATGTCCGCCAAAATTGACGAACATCCCCCGCCCATGGGGATGCCTTTGATTTGCTTATAGAAATTCAGCCCGTTATATAGGTAGTTTTCCTCTACAACAATCTTTATCAGAGATCTATAACGTTCGATTTCCACATATTTCTGCATCTCAAATTCCCCGTACAACGAGTTAAGTATTCGGTATAATACCTTGAGTTCAATATTGTTAAAAAGTTCTTTAAAATCATAAGTTCTGAAAAATAATTTTGCTTGATTAGGCTTTAAGATCTTTATAACTTCGTAGCTATTTCCGACAATATAAGATCCCCGATCTTTAATTTTCTTTAAGATAGGTTTCAATATCGCGAGAAGCATTTTGTTAGCTTTAGTGAGGTAAGTTTTGTATCCAACTGTTACTGGTCTAAAGCTTTTTGGAGTTTTATGAAGCTTGGGTATATTTATTAAATATGGATATTTTATTCTTTCTGTATAATTAATACCTGCCTTAAGATATAAGGCCTTGATTCTGTTATTAATCATCTGGTTTGTTAAAGTTATTCTGCTGTATAAGGCTTGATTTTCGTAATTTGCCATAAGGGTTTTTATGTAAAGGTATTTGCAAGTAAATGCATAATTACCCGGAACTTTATCGGTGTATGTTATTATATATTGTTCCAGTAATAACGTAAGATTCTTTATATCCAGTTTACAACTCTCTTGACGAGCATAATACATTCTGTAATAATACCCGAAATCACTCAAAACAGCTGATCTCCACTTGCCGAATGTAATATCCGGGATGCTGAATTTTATAGACATCCTATAAATAAATGCATCTAGATTCTTTGTAAATGAATCTAGTGGATTTCCTTGGTGTGGATTACGGTATTTGGTGCCCAATTTGAAAGCTCTTATTAAGGCATTATTATTGATTACTTCCAGATTACTTGTAACTATATGACCTATAACAGGATCTTTATATGGATTGGTGTTACAATTACATGTTACATTATTTCCAATTGAAAGATTTTTACTTAAAAGGTTATAATTGTAAATTTTTCTTCCCAAAGGAATTTCGTAACTGTAAGACGTTCTAATATTTATATCTGTTATAGGAAGATGCTCATGATTTGTTTTCAATATCTTGCCAAAAGGGATAAAATTGAAAGTTTTATTTTGAAATAAGATCGATAGATATACCACATCGCATTTTTCTTCGATCTGTGCGTCCTTCAATTTCAAATTTAAAAAGGTTGAACGTTTTTTGATCCAATCACACATAGTAGCCAAGTTAAGTTTTTGGTAAGAGTTAAGTTCGTTTGTAGACTTAATCAAGGGTCCTTAATCCTTAATCAAGGGTCTTGTGATGATTTTGATTATCACTCCGGAGGTTGGCTAATGTCAGTGCTGGCGTCCAGGAGTGCATGCTGCGGCATTAAAGACATGCATGTTGTTAACTGGGGAGTAAGGTCACTACCCCTTACCGCCTTTGTGTAAGCACTTTACGTTACCTCCCTTCTTTTATATTTCTATTATGTCTTTATATATTTTTGGTGTTTTATGCTGCTGTGCGCAAGTACACTAAAAACTTATTACAATAATTTTCTTTAGAAATCTTTCTATTTTTACATAGAAATATATATATATATATATATATATATATAGAATATATATATATATATATATATATATATATATATATAATTGAAGATTTTTATGATTACTTGTAATATATATATACCCGAGAAATACCAAAGAAAATTGTTTGTAAACTGAAGGTAAAGGTAATAAATTGCAAATCAGAAGCCAAGTGTAGCACGATGAGCATTTGTATACTATAGCCATTTCCAAAATGACTATAGTGGTCACTAAAAGTAACAACTCACTGAGAGTTCTCAACAGTTTGGAAATTGAATATTTCTTATCTCAAGAAGTTTGGAAATTGAATAAATGGAATCTAGTGAATATAAAAGGAATAAAATGAATATGAAAAGCATTTCTGAAACCATGTACGTTATCAAGGGTACAAGGGTACGTTATCAAGGGTACGTTATCAAGGTATCAAGAAACATGTGTGTTTGCGTGTGTGTGTGTCAGTGAGTCTGTGGAGACGATAACTGACGAACGAATGGACCGATTCGAACAAAATTTGGTGCAAAAATCGCAATCCGTAAACACTGGAAGCCTATTGTTTTTATACGCAATCGAATGTTCAGAACCCCCCTAAATTTTCGAATGAAATTTTGAAAAAATCGTCAAAAAATCAAAACCGCTAATAAAGTTACGCAAATAAACATTTCTTATGTAATTTCTCATTAGAACACGATTGACATAAATTTTAAAACGTTAACATGAACCGTTCTCGAGATATTGTACATTTTTCAAAAGGAATATCAAAAAGTCATATAAAATAAAAAGAAATATTTCCTATTGGGAAACATGTTCACTTTTCATATGTAATAGCATGCGATAAATTGGGTGACATCGTTCTCGTGGATCTAGCTCGTTCCATTCATGAAAAAAGATACTTTAAGTAATACTTTTGTATTTGAACGCCAATAGTCATTTATCTGCTGTAAGAATAACTTATTTCTTCGTTCATAACGCTCGGCGAGATTTTGGCGACGAATTTGGCGGAATGCCGCCAACTTGGCGACTTTTTGAAATGTTGCGAAATTAACGAAAATCTCGCCAAATGGATAAAAATGGCGCTAAATCAATGAAAATGACGACTCATTGTCGAAAATTCAATATCTTGGAAATAATATTAGTATCTACTATAAGAAAAACCTATTTTTTTACTGTAAAAGTAGTAAATTCATTACATTATATAAGGAAAGTTATGTGTTGCCCACATCAGATTCTTTTTAATGCAACTAGATCATTAAAAAAAACCGCATATCTGTATCTTTAAAATTGAGCGAGTTCTATTTAATTGAAAATTGAACATTGCGAATGTGGACCCTATATCAAATTAGAAATGCAAATTTGTGACATATCACAAAAAAGATAAAATTGGATGATAATACATAGGATACCCAACCGCGTAGTGAGTACCACTGCTTGATACGATCTCTGTCTGTGTAATGCTTTATTTAGATGCATTTGTGATAAAGAATTTTGACACATATTAACATATATTTGATCTAAACAATTTCCATCGTCAATTAGTTTATGATCTCTAATTTCACTGATGAAACAGCCTTTCATATGGTACGGAAAAGTGATATAAGTCAGATTTTTCCTTTATCATAAATTCAGTTGATTTTAAAGGTACAGATATGCGATTTTTTTTAATAATCTTGTTGCATTAAAAGTAAAAATTTTCTGATTGACCCAATTTGTCTAAGGGGGTCGTATGAAAATTTAAAAAGTGTAACTTTTTGAAAATGAATAGGAGGACTATTTCATTAACGTAGTCTTATTTCCTACCTTACTTTCAACATTTTTGCAATTTATATTCTCCACTTTTCTCCAGGTAAAGAATTAAAATTTTATGATTGACCCAATTTGTCTAAGGGGGTCGTATAAATATTTAAAATGTGTAACTTTTTGAAAATGAATGGGAGGACTATTTCATTAACGTAGTCTTATTTCCTACCTTACTTTCAACATTTTTGCAATTTACATTGCCCACTTATCTCCAACAGGTAAAGAATTAAAGAGCGTTTCAATCTTTTTGGGACACCCTGTATATATATATATATATATATATATATATATATATATCAATTTCAACCTACCAAATCAAGTATACTTTTTAAGCGTTATCGAAAACAGCAAAAAAATCAACATTTTTTTTCTCTTAATCTCTTGGGTCTTGCATCACTAAAAGATAACTTCTAAAATAATTCACTGTTCTTTCCTCTTTACTAGTTAATAAATTTTGGGTTGACAACAATTTCAAATACGCCATTAAATAAATGTTCTTAAGATACGAAGCTTATCTCCATGACTCTTAAAAGAGGGCTATTTTTCATCAGAATCAGTCGAATTCATAATTATTCATTAATTTCGGTGTTGATACTAAAACAGTCGTGGTAATGACCATTCTCATCTCCTTATGGCCGCTATTAGGTCATAATTTTTACTCATAGCTGCATGCTGTAATTGAGAGAAATATTAAGGCCGAGAGTTGGGTAATTAAAAGGGAATATTGCGGATATCTTCCCATTGCATTCAAGTTCTTGGCCACATTATGCATAGGATAAAGGGTCAAACGTCGCCGCTGTGATTTAATCATATTAAAATAGAATAATCAAAGATTAATCTGCTTGTCTCATTAGCAGAGCATTTGAGTAATTGCATTTGTATACTATAGCCATTTCCAAAATGGCTATAGTGGTCACTAAAAGTAGCAACAACTCACTGAGAGTTCTCAACAGGTATGTCGTGAAACTTCCGAGACTTTGTAATATTGATGGTAATAAAAATTAAAATTTCACTCTGTATTAATTTTGAAAAAGGAACAAGAGAGAAATGCTCAACATATTTACTTTACTGATGATTTATTGACTTACAATAAAAGATTGGCGTTGTTAATGAGAAATTTGAGATTGCCGTTTCTTACACAAAAATTTAACTGGGGTGAGCGTCAGTAAATCTTCTGCCCTATCCGCGCTGTGTTAACTTTCGCGGCACACATTTTTCGCCGAAATTCTGCTCCAACAATTGCGAAATATTTTCTGAAAAATAAAATGCAATGCTTAGATTATATTAAAACTAAATTTAATACCCCATAAAACATAGAATATATTTTTTATTTTAATTCAAAATATTTTTGGTGCTGCCATCTGTTGTCGTAATTTAATTCATACTGACTATTTTTTTTTATTTTTTAATGAACATTTTTAAATGTCTATTCCTTTTAATAGGCTATTAAATACAACAGATCTTATATAATAATGCCACAATCACGGAAACGCAATTGAACTTGGACTTGAAGACAAAGGAACTTGAAGAAGAAACTGCAGTCCATGTACATTCAGATGATGTACATTCAGATCCCCTTATCAAATTTATAGAATGAGAAATTGTCTTTCCGTGATTGTAGCATTATTATATATGATCTGTTGTTGTATATAATACTGTATTAGAAGGAATAAATATTTAAAAATATTCATTAAAAAATAAAAATAATCGGTATGCATTAAATTACGACAACAGATGGCAGCACCAAAAATATTTTAAATTAAAATAAGAAATATATTCTATGTTTTATTGGGTATTAAATTTAGTTTTAATATAATATAAGCATTGCATTTTATCTTTCAGAAAATGTTTCTCAACTGTTTGAGCAGAATTTCGGCGAAAAATGTGTGCCGCAAAAGTTAACAAAGGGCGGATAGGGCAGAAGATTTACTGACGCTCACCCTTAAATCCGTGAATTTTTAAAATATTTAAAAGCGCGTTTTCAATGTGTTCAGAGTCTTGCGATTCTAATTCGCATAAATCGAGGAAAATATATTCTGCATTTTCGTCATCTATATATTCCAAGGTTCAAGGAATATATATGGTTCTATATATTCCAAGGTTACAGCGTATTTCCTGTTCACCTGAGAACAGTCTCTTGCGTTTCTTGTTTGTTTGTTTTTTATGTTTGTTATGGTGTGTTATTACACGGAACAATTCCTCCCCTTCCGAGAGGTTGGTGGTAGGGGAAGGAGGGTACGGTCCCTGTGGATGCCTCCCCCACTGGGTTCCGGTCTAAATTGGGTGGCACTTCCCGACCGTCCAAGCAGTTGCCTTACACCTATCTGGTAGGTCGGACGGTCTGGGTTTCAACAACAACAACGGAACAATTCCTCCAACAGTTACCTTACACCTTTCTGGTAGGTCGGACGGTCTGGGTTTCAATCAACAACAACGGAACAATTCCTCCGGCCGTCCAATTAGTTACTCTAAGTCCTCTGGACGAGTCGGACGGTCTGGGTCTTTAACGGAACAATTCCTTCCCGGTCGTCCATCTCGCTGCTCTAAGTCCTCTGGACGAGCCGGACGGCCTGGGGCTTTCACGGAACAATTCCTTCAAGCAATTTTTCAGCAACACCATACATTTCAATGGGAAGAAATCTTGCCGCACCCTTTCTGGTAGGTCGGACGGTCTGGGTCTCAACAAAAACAACACTAAAGAATGCCCCTTCGGGTTGGTCGTGTGGTCTGGGCTTTCTACACTAAAGAATGCCTTCCCGGCCGTCCAAATAGTTTCTCAAGTCCTCAGGATGAGTCGGACGGTCTGGGTCTTCAACACTAAAGAATGCTTCCTGAAATCGGTGGCATTAAACAGGGAAGGCCTGTAAGACAGGAGGGGCTTACAGTATCATTGCCGGACGGAATTGGTAAAGTCTGGAGACGTAAAAATAATAATAGAACTTTTACCAAATTACAGACACCTGTGGCAAATAAAAGATCCAAATTATACGAAAAAAAAACCCCACTAAATAATGCTTCATGGAATGAACTCTGCGGTATTAGAAAGGAGGGGCGTTTTAGAAAGGCGGGGCCTAAAGTATCATGTCCGGGAGGAATGGAGTCTGGAGATGGAAAAATAATAATAGAACTTTTAACAAATTATAGACACCTTTAGGATATAAAAGATTTAAATTATACGAGAAACACACCAAAAATGCTTTCTGAAATGAAATCGGCGAGATTAGAGAGAAGGGACCTGTTAAAGAGGAGGAGCCTAAAGTATGATTGACGGGCGGAATTGCCTTAGTTCGGCAATAAAAATTGCCCGCGTAATAACACCATTAGTGTAAAAAAAAAAACCGGATTTCACGAGTAGGTAGTCGAAAAGTGTAACAGAGTCTTCGCTGCTTTCACTGCTATTTCTGGGTACTCTTTCTCCACCAACATCAAAAACTTAAAAAGTGGTAGCTAAAGTTGAGTATATTTCAGTTGCAGTTTTCAGTCTGACTGAAATTCTGCGAGTTGTTCTTTCTCCAGAAGAAATTCGGTAGTGGATTCTAAAGACACGACAAAAGGATTGTGCATCCAACTTGGAAATAGTGCTTGAGGGAATAAATATATTGTGAAATGCTATCCTCAAGAGCAAGGGGGTGTTAAAATCATTTTGGATGTCATGTTCCCGTGTGAATCTACCTCGAAAATTAGAAGTTCTTTTCCACTTGTAATTTCCATATTCTAAGTTCTCTTTAGAACCCGGTGATTTTATCGCTTGAAGTCAGCATATTTTCTTGTTTTACTTGCATACTCTCGATTAGGTAATTTAAATGGCTAGGAATATCAGCCAAGTAGGCTACCTTTGTACACCACTCCCCAACTAACAATCAACCCCAAAACATGGCTGAACACAAACTGACGTTGCGACTGCAAGCCTACAAATTGCTGAAGGCAAAACTCGCAAGCTCGAGTCTTGCAGCAGTGTTGCCAGCTAGAGTTGCAAATAACCCTATATTTTTGAGAAGCGGGAATAAACTTGAAAATTTTGGGGAATAAACAGAGAATTTCGGAAGCATTGGAAAGTTTGATGGGAGGAAACTAATTCACATGTACCTTATTTGATCTGACTAATGCGGCACATTACGCAGTTTAAACTTTAGTGATGGATGGATCTCCATTTAGATAAATTTAATAAATATTTCTATTAGCTTAAAAGTAAAGTTGATTCAAATAAAATTTTTGGAAATTTTCAATTATTGTATTTACTATCGTAGTGTCGTACAAGACAGAGCACCAGGCGCGAAGCGCCTTTAATCTCCAGTTTCAATATGTGGTTCTTATCGTCAAACTGTGACATTAATTCAGTGACCCTAATTGGAGGTTCGAGGGAATTATTGTATTTGAAATATGCAAATTTTATTATTTAAAAGAATATTAAAATGTTATTGGTACTAATATAGATTTCTTCTGATTGTTCAATATTAAATAAATATGAATTAATAATTAATTCTCTTCGTAATAAGTATTTCAACTGTTGCCAAAGTGTAATATTCCCTCATTGGAGTCTTATCTTTTGAGAACCAGACGGGGAGAGCACCTGTACAGGCTTTCCTATGACGTGCATCTAGGGTTGCCAAATGCTGAAATCCGGAGAAGGGTTACCAGATTTGGTCATTTGTTGCCAAATTGGCGTCATTTGGCGAGTTTTCTAAGATTTGAGAAAAACCTCGAAAAAACCAATATTCCATGAGGTATAAGAGATTTCCAGAAGATTTTATAGAGAGTCTATAAAAGGAATCATCATTCGGAGAGCAGTTGATGAGACATTTTGCATTGAACTGTGATTTAAGTCAATGATTTGAGAATAGTAGCACCTATTTTGTGAAATGACTTTAGGTTAATGTTTTGAGAATAGTATCAGTTATTTTGTGAAAATTGTAGAGCATTTAAGTTTTGTTTTTACTGTATAGTGTTCCTGTTTACGCTGTGCTTGTGAATAAATGTGTTAGTTATCCATAAATTGTTCTCATTCTTGTATCCTAATCGCATATCCACGATCCTAGGGGATACGTCGCAACACATCGTTCGGGGTGTTTTTATTTTTAAAATACCTACAAATTAAATAACAATTTATTTGGAAAAATAATTTTCATTTTTATGTATAATATGAAAATCACATAATTTAAATATTTTTCTTGGATCTAACAAACCTCTTTTAATTTTCCATGCTTCAGCTATTTGCAAAAAATAAATATTAGTTTTGGATTATATATATGTCTTTCACAGTGCAAAATGCAATGACTGAAACTTCCTATTTTCTGGAAACTTTCGAAATTCCCTTCTCAAAAGAACCTGGTAAATTCCCGGGAATAAACCAAAATTGTCTGTTTACTGTCATTTTTACTGTTTATGTTTATCTTTTAAAGTTCAGAAAATATCTCGAATGAAATTAAAGCGAAGCAAAAACTCACTCGGACAAAAACATTTTTATTTATTTTTTTTCAGAAAGTAAAATTATTCAAAATATCAAAATATTTAAATTTCTTTTGTCTATTCATAAATAGGATCCCTTTTCTAACAAAACAAATTAACATTGTTTACATTTTCGTCTATTATGTTCGGAAATATAAGCGTTCAAAGTGTTTACATTTTTCGAAACAGATGAAAATGTCCTAAAACAGATTAAACTTAATAGATGAAAATGTAAACAATTAACATTATTTACAGTTTCATTATTAGGTTCGGAAATATAAGCGTTCAAAATGTTTACATATTTCGTGACGTTCCGATTTCAGCCGAATAACCCGGCTATAGACATTATCCACGTTAAATAATATAATAAAATAAAATAAAATAAAATAATAAAATAAAATAAAGAACTCAAGTCCTGAAATTAGAAATTTTCTGCCCCTGAATTTTTAAAATAAGCCCTCTACCAACTGAGCTTTCGATACGCGAAACAAAACTCGAAACCAAATAATGATAATCGATTCATTTAATCGATTTGTTTTATTGATTAATTTCACTTTCAGAAACTTGAAAATATCTCTTATACGCTATCGTAGTTTTTTTTTTCCAAATTTGTATAAACTATCACCAAAATGAAAAATAGCTTATTATTCTAAACTCATTTTTATAAGGGGGGCAAGACCGTCTCAAAACATACATTCGCGTTAAGATAAAAAAGTCATCTTTTTTTTACTCATCCCAAAATATGAACTGAATAAAAAAAGAGATTTATCGCATCTATTTATTTTTTACTCGCTTTATTTTTTAGTTTACTTTAAATTACATCCTACCTGAAGTTCCTCCCCCCCCCCCACAAAAAAAGGGAATACCAAGAGAATATTTACTCTTTATTATAATATCCCTTGTTTCGTAACACTAAAAGATCATTCAGGACACAATTCATTACTCTTCTACTCCCTAATTAAGAGATTGCCGGTTGGCAACGATGAACGATTTTGAAAACGCGGTAGGCTTATCTTTAAGACTCTCCAAAGAGGACTATTTTTCTTCCAAATGAGTTGAGTTTAGTTGTTTATTTATTTTGGTGGTGATGCTAAAATGGCGGTAGTGTAATGGCTATAGTCGTTTCCTAAACGACGTTATCAGGTCATCATTTCTACTTGCACTTACAAGAGTTAATTGAGTGAAAGTCTAAGGAAAGGGGAGATTAAAAGGGAATTTTCGGATATTTTCGAATTATATGTCCGATGTTGGCAACATTATTCAATAATATAGAGGACCAAATATTGGCGCCGTAATTTAGCTTTATGTGGGAGATTCAATATATATTACCTTAATAAAAGAGAATATATTACTTTCCCTATGTATATAGTATAATGTATGAGGAAAGTATTGTGACGGGATCGAAAATTCGAATTTTTCTTTTTCGTGCTCTTCTATCGAAAATTCAAATTTTCGATGGAAGAGCACGTTTCAAGCATCCTCGAACTCGAATCGATCGTTTTTGAGATAGTTGTGGTGGTAGTTTGTGTGTGTATTCATCTCTCTGTGAGTGTCTGTGTGTGTGTGTGTGGTCCGTGAGTTTTGGGATACGATATCTCATGAACAAATAGAGCGTTTCGAACAGAATTTGGTACTAGAATTACAATTCGTGAATACTGGAAATCTATTGATTTTAAATACAATCTAATGTTTGGAAACTCTCCAAATTTTCGAATGGAATTTTGAAAAAATCATCAAAAATTCGTAACCTTCTATAATGTCACGGTAAATAATTATTTCTTATGTAATTTTTTATTAGAAAACGATTAACATAAATTTTATAACACTAGTATAAATCGTCCTCCAGATACTGAATATTTTTCAAAAAAATTTATTAAAAAAAAAAAATTACATTAAAAAATATATATATATATATATATATATATATATATATTAACTATTATGAAATATATTCACTTTTCAAATATAATATTATGCGATAAATTTGTTTATAATCTGCATTCTTATGCGTCTAATTCGTTCCAATCACGAGAGAACATACTTTGAGCAATAGTTTTGCATTTTGACGCATAACAATTCACCAACAGTCATCTATATATAAGAAATTATCTTCTCTCCTTTTGTCTGCAACGCTTGACGATAAATTTAGCGAACTCGGCGACTCATTTAGCGAAATATTGTCAATTTAGCTATATTTCGCCTCACATTGAGGAAAATATGGTCAAAATTGCAAAAAGGGCTCTAATTTAACGAAAATGACGCCAAATTGATGAATTAATTATTAAAATATTTTAATATATGGATTCTATTGCTTACTGAGGATGCTATCAACATTGATCATTGTCAATTTAGAGTTGAGTGAAATATAATTTAATTGGGTTCTTCTAAATAGTTTTATATATGGTTGTCCGGAAAAGCGCCCAACGTAGAATTCAACATTTAAAACATTGTGCGATGGATCTTATACATCATTTTTTCACCGTGAAAGAAGTAAATGCATTGCATTATATACGGAAAGTCATGTGCTGCCCACATCAGATTTATTATTACCGGTATTGATACAAAAATATTTCCATATTACAAGTATTTTACACTTAAGAAATTGTTAGATTGAAAATTATAATATTATACTGTACTGTTATTCACTTTCATTATTATTTTCCATCTATACAAAGTATATAATGTATAGGGAAAGCATTGTGACGGGGTGGAGCATTCGAATGAAAAGTACGTTTCAAGCCGTCTTGAACTCGAATCAAACGTTTTTGAGGAGATGTGTGTAAGAGCATGTGTGTCCGTCAGCCGGTGGAGGCGATATCTCACGAACCAATGGAGTGTTTCGAGAAATATTTGGTACGATTATTACCAGTGAATACTTAAATCTCTTTCCAATTTTCGAATGAAGTTTTGAAAACATTATTGAAAAAATGGATCAATAATGTTAACATAATGTAAAATAATGTAGGGGGGTCAGAGTGTCCAGAAAATTGTTAATTTAATTAAAAGTCATTCCCTACAGAACATTTTAATACTATTACAAGTGATTATGGTTTGAACACAATTTCGACAAAATCAATAAGTTTTCGCAATGTTAAAATAATATGATCACAAAAAATCTGATATAAATATCATGTAGTATGAGAGAAAAAAAAAACGAAAAATTTTAGAATTAGAATATTCAGCCGCAGTTGTGTGTTTTCTCCCACGTTTATATTAACAGAAACAATTTAAATTTATATCTAACTGGAAAGCATGGAAGTATTATTGCATTTAGTATATATATGAATGTTTAATATGTTTGATCTCTAATTATGAATATCTAATTGGTTGTTCTGTCTCCAGGAGCGCAGGATGTTATCAAAAAGGAGGGGAATTTTTAAAAAAAGATGCATACTAATATTTAAAAGTGCAATATACTCAAATTTTTAAAATGTGATGCTCATATCATCTATTCATATTTACTTTGTAACGATACATGTAATTTCCCCAAAAATGCTCGATCGTCCACTAAGACGGTATAGTTTACTGCACATCTTAGTTTTCATAGATTTCCTTTCATATGACCTTAAAAAGTCTCGATTTTTAATTAGCTTTTGTTTTTCGTTTCATTTAATCAATTGTTTTATTTTTGTTGCTTTAATCATTTGTTTTGCTATCAAATTTTTAATAAATTTTTTAATCTAATTACTATAACATTTTCATAATTATTTTATAATTATTTATTTTCATAATTAATTTATACTAATTTTTTTTCACAATTATTTCATAATTATGTTATTTTCATAATTATCTCCAGTTAAAATATAGTAGAAGTGCACCAGTTTGCACCTCGCTGCAAGCACTGTCTGTCTTTGTCGTCCTGTAGAAGGTTCGTTTTGACTCAAAGATTAAAACAAATAAATCAGAAAAATACCTTACATTTTTGCTGAAGAAGGTTTAATCCAGAGTAAATTTTTAACTGCAGTTTTGGTAAAGAATTAGAATAACGACTTGCGATTCTGATTGTTCATAAAACATTCCCCTTAATTAAAATTACAACCCGTGTATATATACTCAAAGATTAAAATAAATAAATCAGAAAAATACCTTACATTTTTGCTGAAGAAGGTTTAATCCAGAGTAAATTTTTAACTGCAGTTTTGGTAAAGAATTAGAATAACGACTTGCGATTCTGATCGTTCATAAAACATTCCCCTTAATTAAAATTACAACTCGTGTAAAACTAGTTCATTTTTATCTTATTCCAATTCATTTTATCTTATCTCTTTTCATTTTTATCTTATTCCAATTAACATAACGACCTAATATATATTAAGATATATTAAGATCGGCACACACCTTTGCATTTTGGCTTCGTTTTGCTGGTCTGTTGCTCTAATTGGATATGACTAACTTCCAAATTGGCATTCGTCTAACCATGATTGTTTCATTTTCATACACAATTCATGTCTTGTTTCTCATATCTAACAACCGATGACTCCAACATTCCCATTACAACCTTCAACTGTCATACGACTTCGACTGCCTGATACATTCTCATGCATTCGAATTCTCTCTTCGCTGATCTTTTGTTCTCCACAGCCTCTCTTTCTCTTCGCTTAGAAGATATCTGGCAATCTTTTACCATAAGAAAATTGGGCAAATTCTGGAGCCCTGCGATTTTCAATGTATCCATTTCTCTAACACCACCAATATTTCAAATAACTTTTGAAATACTTGCTTTTCCTCGTCCAATAGAACTTTTGCTTCTGTGTCTCTATGTGAGCAAAACATCAATCAAGTACAATTATGAACTACTTTCGAATATTTGGGGTACTCGAAAGATAAAAGTAGTATTACATCGTAGGAATCTGTTTATCTTCATCCTCCTTTAATTTCGTAAAAATCTAGGTTGTAATTAATGTATTAACTATATAAATAAAAAAATCTTATGTAAAAGGTATAAGTACTGAAACGTTTGAAATCGTGAAAGGTGATAAGCAAATTCCTTATAGAAAGTCTTCACGTTATCAGAGGACCATTTTAGTTAGGGAGTATTTCAGGAGGTATACGGTCATTTTCTTTTGTGATAGAAAACTCAGCACAATACCCCAGATATGTACGATTTATCTTTCTAGGACAAAGATAATCTATACCTGTATCTGTGCTCCGTGGAACCCCAAGCACTCCGTAGAAACACTGTAAACTAAAGGACAGTTTCATAAAAATTAGTCCATTTTACCCAGCGTACATATGGGTCCTACCTAAAGCAACATCTTAAAAGTGGCAAGGGCTCTTTGGTTAAATTATTTCTAAAACAGAGATTTACGGGACAAAAGTGTGGAAAAGGGGTGGGACAGTCCAGTGGTTTGAGCGTAGGGATTGCACTCGGATGACCCGAGTTCGATTCCGGCGCTACCCAAACTCTTTCTGCGTTTACGCGGAGTATGGGCACGTTATATATGTGGTTCTCTAAGTCTTTCCGAGAGGTTGGTGATAGAGAAGAAGAGTATAGTCCCTGTGGATGCCGCCCCCACTGGGTTTCGGTCTGAATTGAATGGCACAGTCTCGGCCGTCTAAACAGATAACTTAGATTTTCCGCTACGTCGGAGAATCTGGGTCAAAGAAGAAAAAGTATGGGTACCACTGATTTAGATAAAAATTTAAAAAATATCTAAAAGTATGGAATTTTATATTTTAATCTTGTAACATAACATCCTCGAAATAGTTATTTTTTGGGATACCTCAATGAGAACAATAAAACAAAAATTAATATGAAATAAGCACGGTTTCAGTATTTTATTTGTAGATAAAAAATATTATGTTTCAACACAAATTAGGCTTGTACACAATTCAATTACACAAATAAAGCTTGTATGTCAGATTCAACATTCTCAAGTTTATTAACGAATATACTATTCTATGTGGCTAAAAATTAAAGTTTTCAAGCATAACAACTCGTGTTTTATTCAGTCGTCAAAATTTTTTTGCTATCTTTTATAATCCATTCCATACAGCTGGTATATATCTAATACAAAGGTCGTTAGTTTCGTTCATCATGTTTGTAATCGTTTAGCTCATAAAATTTATGTCAGCACGTAGGGAATGATAAGATAAATTATTTTCACCAGGTGTTATTTGTCGGAACGGCAATGCTCAAAAACAGTTTAAAAAAATATATTTTTGATGTAAATAACATGTATGATTAAGGTATTCCCAACTGAAATTTGGGCGTTACGAAAAATTTAAAGATTTTAGACGCAAAGAGGAACACTGTAAGGTTTATACCAAATAGGTATAGTTGATATGGGGACTAGAAACAATTTAATAAACCGTTTTTTTTTTCCATTTGTATGAAAATTACTTTAAAAAACTAAATATATACATGTTTACCACGCATAGCGTTCTTATGTCCAGATTTAGGAATAGTTCAATGTACAGCTAAACGTCGCAAATTGTACAAGTATTTATTTCCTGACCTGTAAAACACATACGAAAACTTATACTACTTGAAGACGCAAATGATAGATTTGCTTCTTAGAGAAATAGTTAGCACGATGTGCAATAGATGGGGCTGTATATAAACAAGTTTACGATATGACTGCGCCATCTATTGCTCTTTCTACAAACTATTTATATTTGTAAGGAATCAATCAATTTTCGAGCAGGTTGAGTTATAGTATTTTATTCGCAGATAAAAAAAGATCATGTTTCAACACAAATTAGTTTCAGGTTGCATGTTAGATTCAAAATTCTCAAGTTTATTAACGAATATATTGTTCTCTGTGGCTAAAAATGTAAAGTTTCCACTCATAACGACTCATGTTTTATTCAGTCGTCAAAATATTTTTGCTATCATTTATAATCTACCCAGCTGGTATATACATGAGACAAATGTCGTTAGATTCTCTGACTTTGTTTGTAGTCATTTAGCCCATAATATTCATGTCATTACTTAAGGAATAATTAGGAAAATGTTTTTCACCAGATTTTATTTGTCGAAACTGCAATATTTAGAAACAGTATAGCTCCAGATACGTTTGTTATACTATTTCAATGACTGAACAAATGAAAGAAAATCGTATTTTTTCTTTGTCTAAAATGACCCCCTATTTTTTAAAATATATTTTAATTCTTATATTCCCATCCCCTTATATTTTTTACCCCCTCGTTTCGTAATCAACCATAAACGCCTGCGTATTTGGATGCCTCAATAATATTTTCAGATGTTTTTATTTATTACATTTTTACAACTAAGAAAAAAACGAAAATTTGGTTTCTTACTTCTCTTCCTCAAAAAATAAAAAATGTGATAATTTTCTCTCAGTCTCGATGTTTCCGATTGTTTGATACCCCACTCGAATATTTGTGTTCTTTATTTCTCCCCCCCATCGCCCTTCCATTTTATTTCTCTCTCTTTCTCTTTCTCCCTTTCTTTTGTAATTAACCTAAAGTATCCGTGATATGTATCCTATGTTTGGGTTAAGGTTTATCTCCAAATAAATTTACCGAAATTTTTCGTCCATTACTTTCCACATAAATAAAAAAATAATTTTTTTCCTTCCCCATTTTTCTCCAGCGACCGAGAAAATAAAATGCGTTGCTTTCCTCTTAGTCTCGATGTCGATTTTTCGATACCTCACTCGATTCGATATTTTTTATTATTTTTTTTAATTTTTAAACCCTCATATTCTCTCACTCGCTTCTGTCTTTAATCGACCTGAAGCGTACATGTTATTTTTCATATTTAGGTTTAGATTACTAAGTACTGTTTAAGAATTTCTGTACATTACTTCTTCCAAAAAAGAAAAATCTAACATTTTTCTTCATGTTTTCATACACTTTTTTCTTTAATATTCTACTATTTGCTTATATATATTTCACTTTTTGACCGATTTTACCCCCCCCCCCCCTCCTTGCTTGAAATTTAAATGTTTCGATATTTTATCTGTTCGTTGATTTTAGACCTCTAAATCTACATTTGCATGGCAGTTTTCCAGGTTGTTAAATGAACAGGTTAGATTTAAAATATCAAGGGATAGGGATTTACAGGTACTATCTGTAAATAGGATACCTGTTTTGAAATTTCGAAACTCTTAAGGGGACGGTGAACGTTGAGAATTTTTTTATTTATTTATTGACTTAGAAACATGAAAATTTGTATAAATATTCTTCGCTAACATTACTATATAAAATATAGTAATGTTAGCGATATAAATATAACATTACTATATAAAATACCATTCATTTCTTTTCAATTTTGTTATAATTTTGCATTTTTTTTTTAAAATTTAATTTTTTTAACGAAAATTTGAAAATGCTCCTTGCGTGCCATTTGTTCACATTTTTTGATTAATTTTACATTGTGATCACTCAAAAACACATTATGAACAAATTTGGGTATTCATTTTTAAATCTCTTAGAAAGTTAATTTTTTTAAAAATATTTTTCTGCATTAAAACTTAATTTTCATCATTTAATTGGGTTATTATTCACCTTTAATTACCTTAATAAAGTTCAATTATAAAATGCATACCCAGTTTCATTAAAAAGTAAGAAAGGTGTCCTCTTACCAAATTTCATGCATCTCAAACAAAAATTAAGACGCATGGAGCATTTTAAAAATGTAAAACCTTTGAAAATTCCGTTTCGAAGAAAATGCATTGAACCTTTTGCTTACGGGTGGGACAGCGTCCATCCCAAGCGAAGAACCTCCCCAAAAGACAGGTATTTAAGGTACCCTATCCCAAACAGTTGCCGGCCCCCCCCCCCTTTGCAGACATTGGCGTCCATGGAAATCGCCGACAGAAACATTGCACCTGCTTCTTCGTTTGGGATGGACGCTGTTCCACTCGTAAGCAAAAGGTTAAATGTGTAAAACAATGCTATATATTTAAAAAAAAAACCTTTTTTTAGTCGATTTTTGCTCATTTCAACGTCCAACGTCCCCTTCAAATGAAAGGTTGACAGTTATATCTAAATTTTGAATGCAACCGATTCTAGCGCCCCCTGGAAAAAATCCCATAAACGTGCGCCAGGAACTCGAATTCAAATTTTCGTCCCCGTCGCGTTTTCCTTGTACATTATAGCATGTAAGGGAAAGTAATATGTTTAACTAACACCAGTGTCTTTTTCGATTGTAATAATATTCACACTTATTAAGTATCCCATAGGGACATCGGTAAAAGTTAAATGCGAGGCGCAACGAAATAGTCGGGCGAAATTTTATCGACAAGAAACGACCACAGGCTCAAAACTTCTATCCTTTTACGGTGAGCGTTGTTGTAAATATGGATTTTACAGCCCCAGGTGGATCTTCCGAATGCGAGTGCTATGCGAAACATAAGCTCAAAATGGCCCGTAATCCGGAATGGGATAAAAATTTACAAGCTCGCCAAGTAAAAGATGTTTTAACACATCGTGTTCGCTTGTATACACTACCGCCCCTGCGGGAATTGAGAAAAAAAATTATAGCTTCACACCAAAATTGGCGAAGAAAGATGTTGAAAGTTTGTTGTGGATAGTTTTTTTAAGTGGCGAGATTTTGTTAGCGGACAGTCAGAAAGAAAATATATTGTTGTGAACGTATAAAATGCTTTCACTGGTGTCTCTTTTGAAAACCAGACGGAGAAAACAACAAAACAGACAACCTTTCCTATGGCGTGTATGTAGAGATTGCCAGATTTAGTGATTTATAGTCAATTTGGCGACATTTGGCGGCTTTTCATAGGTTTAAGAACCACCTCGAAATAACGATATTCTACAAGATGAAATATTTCTAGACGTTTCTACAGAGACTCTATAAAAAGAGTCATTTCTCAGTTAGAGAGCAGTTGACGTAATACGAACTACATTGAACTATGACATACGTTAATGTTTTGGGAATAGTAGCCGCTGTTTTGGGAAATTAGTGGAGCATTTAATTGCTGTTTTACTGTACCTGACAGTTATCAGGTACACTAAAACAGCAATTAAATACCGTTTAGTGGTCTTGTGAGATAGTTATCGAGCTATTTGCTGTATATTGTTCCTGTTTGCGCTGTGCTTGTAAATAAACGTGTTAGTTATTCAGAAATCTGGACACATTTTTGTATTCCGAGCGTACACCCACAACTCTGGAGAATACATCATCAGACAGTCTTTCAGGATTATTAGCGGGGGAGGAATGAAGCTTTGAGGGGGGGGGGGGTAAGTTTCCTATTTGTCCTATATAAATATATCTAAATGCTATCACATAAATAGAAACTACGTTAATATAAAATGTCTCCGAGAGGGTGTAAAGCCCCCCCCCCTCCCGGATGTATGCCTAAAAGAAACACTGTACGCCGTAACAATATCTAATTGCCTTAAATATCTCGACTTCCAATAAATGTGATATTCATTTCAGATGTTCATCGATATTCTGAATATCTGTTATCGTCATTTTTTCCCGTCAAACATAGACACTATTTACCGACATTTACGTCCACCGAAAATCTTCACTTTGCCATCAAAAGGAAGACACTTCCTTCTGAACAACATCTCCCCCCACCTTATCACCTTCAACAACCCTTCGTTTTGAAGTCAGGATAAATACCAGCACAATTTTCTTAAGAAGAGAATTTGATTTAGTTGCAAGAACATTCCTTCGAAATCAACAAAGAAAGGAAAACCATAAAATCTGATACAGAAACCGATAACGGTAACAAAGAAGATCCCGTGAAATATTATCAGAAGACATCATCCGAAGCTCAAATTTATTGAAGCCTCGCCTTCGGAAAAGGCTGTGTGGTACATAAATCTCTGGCTCTATCTCTTCCTGGGGCTTCGATGTGGGCTCTGGTATGGGCGAATAATTAGAGAATCAAGCGCCCAGCCCTTAAAAAAAATTTAACTAAACTGTAGCTCAATTCGACTTTCTTATACCAGAAACCATTTTTAAATAACTTATAAAGATTTTTTTTTTCCCGAATTTTGCAAGAAAATATTTGAAAAATCTGCATTGTTGGCCCAAATAATCAAAATTGTTGCGAACGCGCAACTTTCTGTTTGGCGCCTCGTCTTTCGTCTGTCTCAAAGGCCAGGAGAAGAAAACACAGTCCATGACGTCAACATGAAGTGAGCCCAGGGTTTCCAAGATTTTCCAGTTAGAAGAAGGGTTGCCAAATTTGGCGGTTTATCGCCAATTTGGCGACGTTTGGCGACTTCCGGAATGCTCCAGAGACTTCTTGATAGAGCGATTATTCTTTGAGATATAGAGATTTCCAGAAGTTTGTATGGAGAGTACTATAAAAAAGACTCACCCCCTCCGTTGCAGGGGTGTTGACAAATGGACGTGACACGAGCTACATTGGACTGTGATTTTTGTCAATGTTTTGAGAATAGTAGCCGCTGTTTTGTGTACTTTCGTCAACATTTTGACAATAATATCGCTTATTCTGAGAAATGAGTGGAGCATTTAAGTGCTGTTTGATTGTATATTGTTCCTGTTTACTTTGTGCTTATGCATAAACGTTAGTTATCCAGAAACTTGGACTTGAATCCTATGTATACATCCACGATTCCTGAGGATACGTTTTGTAACTCAATTATAGCATTACTACCCTTCATTTTAAAGAGCTCTAAAAATGTTTCGTTTAATGTCAATGTTTAGAATCTCCGGATGTTAATTTGCTCCCCCCCCCCCCTCCCACAAACATTGTAATTATTAAACTATTAAGTTCCGTGATCACTGAACCGTAAATAATCTCTTTAGTGCATGATTATGTCGCATTTTCTCCCATACTGCCATATTAAGAAAATATAAAATTTCAAATACATTTCGAAGTTTTCACTCGAATATCCATCTAGTTCTAGATATTTTGACTTTCCTTATATACATAATGAATAAGGAAAGTATTGTGACGGGGTCAGAAATTCGAATTCGAGTTTTCGACGGGAGAGCACGTTTCAAGCAACCCTGCTCACGAATCGAACATTTTTGAGGTGATGTCTGTGTGTGTGTGTGTGTGTCAGTGAGTCTGTGGAGACGATATCTCACGAACGAATGGAGCGATTTGAATGAAATTTGGCACAAAAATCACAATCCATGAATACTGGAAGCCTATTGTTTTAAAACACAATCGAATATTCAGAACCCCCCTAAATTTCCAAGTGAAATTTTGAAAAAAATCATTAAAAAATCAAAACCTTTAATAAAGTTATGCAAATAGGCATTTCTTATGTAATTTTTCCTTAAAAAACCATTGGCAAACTTTAGAACACTAGCATGAACCGTTTTCGAGATGTTGCACATTTTTCAAATGAATTTATCAAAAAAATCCCATAAATTAAAAAAAAAATATATTAACTGCTGAGAAACATGCTTACCTTTCACATGTAATATCATGCGATAAATTGGGTGACATTATTCTCATGAATTTAACTTGTTCCATTCACGAGAAAAGTTACTTGGAGTAATACTTTTGTATTTGAACGCCAATAGTCATTTATCTGCTGTAAGAATGACTTATTTCTCCGTCCATAACGCTTAGCGAGATTTTGGCGATGAATTTAGCGGAATGTCGCCAACTTGGCGACATTTTAAAATGTTGCCAAATTAAAGAAAATCTCGCCGAAATGGTTAAAAATGACTCTAAATCAATGAAAATGACGGCTCATTGAAGAAAATTCAATATCTTGAAAGACTATAAGTATCTACTATAAGAATAACATCTTTTTAACTGTAAAAGTAGTAAATTCATTGCATTATATAAGGAAAGTCATGTGTTGCCCACATCAGATTTTTTATAACAAGGTCGAGTAAGTTTCGTGAAAATCTAATAATGTTTTGGGCAGCTATCGTGTACAAAGGAAATCAACCACAGACAAACATCACTTCAAAATTCTTCAACACTTGTTCAGTAGGTCCTAACACATATAGGTACTGACATCAAAATCTCGAAAGCGAACATTTTCGTGAAAACGAGACTGTAATACTTTTCTAAACTTCAACATCTCTATAGTACGTGTCAGAAAGTAAAAAAAACCTGATGTGGGCAACACATGACTTTTCTTATATAATGTAATGAATTTACTACTTTTACAGTAAAAAAATAGGTTTTTCTTATAATAGATACTAATATTCTTTCCAAGATATTGAATTTTCGACAATGAGTCGTCATTTTCATTGATTTAGCGTCATTTTTATCCATTTGGCGAGATTTTCGTTAATTTGACAACATTTCAAAAAGTCGCTAAGTTGGCGACATTGCGCTAAATTCATCGCCAAAATCTCGCTAAGCGTTATGGACGAAGAAATAAGTTGTTCTTACAGCAGATAAATGACTATTGGCGTTCAAATACAAAAGTATTACTCAAAATATCTTTTTTCATGAATGGAACGAGCTAGATCCACGAGAATGGTGTCACCCAATTTATCGCATGGTATTACATATGAAAAGTGAACATGTTTCTCAATAGGAAATATTTTTTTTTCATTTTATATGACTTTTTAATATTTTTTTTTTAAATGTGCAATATCTCGAGAACGGTTCATGTTAGCCTTCTAAAATTTATGTCAATCGTTTTCTAATGAAAAATTACATAAGAAATGTCTATTTGCGTAACTTTATTAGTGGTTTTGATTTTTTGACGATTTTTTCCAAATTTTATTCGAAAATTTAGGGGGGTTCTGAACATTCGATTACGTATAAAAACAATAGGCTTCCAGTGTTTACGAATTGTGATTTTTGTACCAAATTTGGTTTGAATCGAGCCATTCGTTCGTCAGTTATCGTCTCTACAGACTCACTGACACACACACACACACACACACACACACACACACACACACACACACAGACGACATCACTTAAAAAATGTTTGATTCGTGATCAGGGATGCTTGAAACGTGCTCTCCCGTCGAAAACTCGAATTCGAATTTTCGACCCCGTCACAATACTTTCCTTATACATTATGTATATAAGGAAAGTAATATGTGCCCTAGTTGATGTTTCAGGATGCAAAATCAATGCTAAATCAATGGATTTCTCTTGCATAAAATACCTTAATTTCGACCCAGACCGTCCGACCTATCCGAAAGTGTAAGATATCTGACGGCCGGGCAGTGCCCCCTTTTTAGACCGGAACCCAGGGGGAGGAGACATCCACAAGGACCGTACCCTCCCTCACCACCAACTTTATGGAAGGAATTCTGGCCGGACAGATAGTGCCTAGAAAATTCCTTAATCACACCAATAACTTTGTAAGAAAAGGTTTGTTAATACATACGTTAGGTCTATCCATATTAACATAACTATGCCAGATCAAATGAGAGTGACTGTAGCGTTCGTAGCGCGGAATTCGAAAAGTTATGATAATGCACTCGGCAACAAAGCGGGATAAACGAAAAAAGCCAAATGAAAAGTTAAATAACATTCTCTAATGAGTAGGAATGGACCCAAAAACTATTACAAAATATATTGTTTTAGCCCCATAGTGTTATTGGGGCTTTGATGTCCAATTCAGGACTGCTGTAACGAACATAACTCATATGCAGTGGAATCTAACGTACTGCCTGCTCAAAATGTCCCCCATCAGTAAGAATGTCCATTTTAATTCGAGAAATAATGTGACCGCGTATTTTGGCAATCATTGTAGGCAGTGTTTCTCTCAGGACTCTTTGACCGGGGAGGCCAATGACATTGTACGGAGGGCAAGTTTTCTATTTGCCCTCCCTAAATACAGGGTGTCCAGAAAGTTCCGGAACGGCGCAATATCTCGAGAAATACACTTCGGATCAAAAAATAAAAAAACACGTATTCAATATTTTTAGAAAAGCTATCCAATAATAGCAAAATTGACCCCCCTCCCTCCTCCTGAGGGGGGAGGGAAATTTTGAAATTTTTAACGGGAACCCCATTTTTTATTGCAGATTTGGATTCTCCAGAAAAAATTACATACATTTGACCTACGATTTTTGATTTTTGCTCCCACAAACGGCGTTATGATCGAGAAAACGGAAGTGGGGCACTAACGTTTAAAAGTTACAGAAAAAAGCACCCTGATCATGAGAGCCAAGGGACACACACACACAAACAGACACACACACAGACGTAGCGCAAAAAATAGTTTTTTCGTATTCCAAAGGTCTCGAAACGTGTAGATTCGTCGAAAACTCGAGTTACGATTTTTGACATGATTCCAATACTTTCCTTATACATTACCAAGTATTGCAAGGAAAGTAAAAACTGTAAGAAGAAAGATGAAAAAACCCGTTCAGAGAAAATGACGTTTCTACGTAATAATGACGTTCTCCGCACGTCATGTAGCGAAAGTGGAGGTTGAATCCACCCACCGCACAGATAAGCTTGGCCTGTTATCAGCATCTGTTACCAGCTGATAAGTATATCTTAAGAACCGTGTATTAGAATCCATGTATCGCTATGTTAGATAAAGAACGACGATAATAACCAGAATGTCAATATTTAGGTTTTAAAAAAAGCAATTTATCACAAAATGCTATTTAAACTTTCTTCTGTCATCAAAGATAAAATATTTCATGCTTTGCACATTAATAACCTAAAAATTACCAGTAAATTATATGAATATCCAGCATATTTAGTAAATGGTATAGTTAATAAATTTCGATTAGCCTAAAATTCTTAAAAATCTCTCCTTAGTATCTCATTTTAGCCCAAAATCTACATTCTCTTGAATATACATCACAATGTATTTTCATCTCTTTATTTTGCAGCTTTTACTGTAGAATATCACATTTTACAACCTTTACGCAATACTGTTACTTATTATTCACAATTGGCAACAGTAGATCTCTACTTTTAACTTTAGCGAATGGCAACATTGGTCTTGTCATTTAAAGATCGTCATGGTTGTACATTTGGGGTGTATTTTCAGGTATTTATGTTTCCTATCTATTTTTTCAATCTTTATGCTTGTCGTCCAAATAACATGAGTTTATAGATAAAATCTATCTCGTGTTTCAGAAACAAACATTTTTGTGTTCATTTCGATTAAATATTTGGACCTGAAAAATAATTTTTTTGAAATGAACAATTCTTAAGTCTAGAGCTTTTCCACATGCAAGCTTTAATGCTTGGTATTTTTTGTATCCTTATTTTCGATTCCATACCATTGATATTTGTTGATAATCTTTAGCTTGATGGCCTGTAACATGCATTTAAATTTCCTCATTATGGTTGAATTTCTTTTTTACTTCTTTGTATTTTGTAGGCAAATTTTAAGTTAGTTAGTATATTATGAGTTACTACCTCTATTCTGTCACTGGATTTTCATATTTAATATATATATATATATATATATATATATATATATATATATATATAAAAATAACAGAATTTCAAACTTTTGATTTTAAAGATCATTTAATAATATGAAGATCACTGATCTTTAGGATGTCATATTAGCTTTATATAATGCCTATATTGCTAATCATTCTCACCTACCTAAATTCTTTGTTCTTTTCAATAATTATATTTTTCAAGGTAATAAATTATACTTACAAGTCTCAGGTGTTCCACAAGGTGGCTGTAGTAGCAGTATATTAGCTAATTTATACCTATATCATTATGAAAAATTCTTTACTTCTACAGATTATAAAATTTATAGATATATAGATGATCTGATTTGTTTAGTATTTACTGATAATTATGTCATAGATATAGATTTCTATCCGGATAATTTGGAATTCATACCTAATGAAACTACTATTAGTAAAAATATTTATTATTTGGATTTAAATCTAATTATAGAACCTACTAATGGGATAGTTACTAATTTATGTGATAAAAAAGATTTTTTTTAATTCAATATTAATAAAATTTTACCTTTTAATTCCTGCAACTCGATTCAATTGTTTAGAAATATTATACTTAATCAACTTTTTAGAATTTATAGATTATCAGATAAAAAATTTCATGCGTTACCCATAAATAACCTCATAATTACCAGTAAATTATATGAATATCCAGCATATTTAGTAAATGGTATAGTTAATAAATTTCGATTAGCCCAAAATTCTTAATATTCTCTCCTTAGTATCTTATTTTATCCTTACTTCTACGTTCTCTTGTTTTTACATTACAATATATTTTCATCTTTCTACTTTGCAGCTTTCACTGTAGAATATCACATTTTACTGCCATTACGCAGTACGGTTTTTATTACTCACTTTGGCAACAGTAAATCACTTTTTTACTCTTTATCGAATGGCAACATTGATCTAGTCATTTTTTGCTCGTCACGATTGGATTGTACATTTGATGTGTATTTTAAGGTATTTATGTTTCCTTTCTATTTTTTCAATCTTTTTGCTTGTCGTCCTAATAACACATGTTTATAGATAAAATCTATCTTGTGTTTCAGAAACAAGCATTTTGTGTTCATTTCGTTTAAAATATTAGGACTTGATAAAGAATTTTTTCGAAATGAACTATTCTTAAGCCTAGAGCTCTTCCATGTGCAAGCTTTAATGCTTGATTTTTTTGGTATTCCTATTTTCGATTCCTCTCCATTGACATTTATTAACTATCTTTAGCTTTCTGAACTGCAATATGTATTGTAATTTCCTCTTTATTGTTGAATTTCATTTTATTTCATTGTATTCTGTAGGCATAAAATTTTTTTAAGATAGTGTATCATGAGTTACTTCTTCCATTCTACCATTGGATTTACTATTTTATTATTTTTTATATATGTATATATATATATGCTTATTCTATTTTATGCCATTTTTATTAAATCACACGTTTTTTTCGATAAAAAACACAGAGAATCACAAAATGATTTCAGGGCATGGAGTTAGAAGGAGACAAAATTCTTTATGGATGAAACTATTGAAAATGCCATAATGATTTGAGTTTTATATCTAGGTGCCGCTGGTGTTAGTAATGTTATCGCTATTGCTAGTTGATACAACAGAAAGACATAGTATTTAGTATATGTATTTCTGATTATTTTTAAATTAAGGGTTCCCCTTTTATGAGTATAATTAACCAGTATTTTTTCATAGTTGTAGAACAAAGTACAGAATATATGGGGATAAAAATGAATTGTAAAATAAAATAATTTTAAATACGTAAGAATATTCTTCCAGTTCTAATTTGCATTGCGCTGATAACTTATTTTACAAAATTGCCATGTTAAATAAATATTTTAGGCCTTTCGCCATAGAAATGCATACAGTGCAGGACTACTTATTTCACCTCAGCGCCACCCGAATGATTGTCTCCAACTTCATCGACCTTTTCTGAATATGAAGTTTTAACTCCTTACTTTTACCTCCATGTTTCAATGCGTTTTAAATGTTTTGTTTTTCAATTCGTCCAACTATTGTATACTAGCATGTACTATATCCGTGTGAAATATGAAATGTAAAAGTACAATTTGCTCTGTTACGTTAATTATTACGTTAATTACTCTGTTACGTTAATTATTCTCTCTTACGTTAATTATTCTAATTATCTTTTTGAAATGTTATAATATGAAGAGTCCTCTACAGCGATAAAAACTGACAATTTCGTCCCAATAGCTCAATTGTAGAGCGTCAGAGGGCTAGTTCGGAGATCCGGGGTTCGATTCCCGACTGGGGCAGCAAGGTTCTTTACAAATAGTTCTCAGAAAAGATAGGAAGCATGTCCTCCTGTGCTGAGATAATAAAGACACAGACAAAATCACAACTTACAACTTTATTTACATAGATAATAGAATTTTACAATTGTAATAACATTTTATGTATAGAATATTCTAATCTAAGCTCTCTGAAAAAAAAACTCGCTATTTTATGCATAGAATATTCTAAAAGATGCTTTTGGTAGTAATAAATAATCTAATATTGCAATTCAGTAAAAACGAATAATTAAAATTTTGTCGTTACAAATAATACGTGCAAATATATAGCAGTAATTATGGAGGTAAAAATAAGGAGTTAAAACCCCATATTAAGGAAACGCCAATATCGTTTGAGACAATCATTCAGGTGGCGCTGGGGTAAGATAAGTGGTCCTGCATTGTATACATTTTTTTGGCAAAAGGTCTAAAGCATTTGTTTAAACTGTCGATTTTATAAAAAATAAATTATTAGCGCAACACAAAGTAGAATTGAAGGAATAAAGAATATTCCTACGTATTCAAAACCTTTTCAATATATTTTTATCTCTATATTATGTACTGTATCCTACAACTATGAAAAAATACTGGCTAATTATATTCAGAATTAGGGAACCCTTATTTAAATATAATCAAAAATACATATACTAAATACTACATTTTTCTATTGTCCCAACTAACAATAGCAGCTACTTTACTAACACTTGCGACACCTAGATATAATTCTCATAGCATTATGGCATTTTCAAGCGTTTCATCCATAGGAGTTTTATCTCCTTTTTCCTAACTCCATTGTCGTAATAAGACAGACGATATAAAAGCTCAGATGAAAGAAACAAAAATTAATTTTTTTATATCGTCTGCAGATTTAAAATAATTATTTAAAATTATTACATAAATTGACTGCGAAACTCTGATGAATTATGACTGTTATCTGAAATCACATTAAAGAAATCATTCAATACCATAAATTCCCAGAATGGAGCCAATGATGAAGCACTTCTCATTACCGAATATTACAGCCCACCATGATGGACCACACGATGGTGAGCGACTCCATAAAATCACCGATAACAATATTTCAGATTGTATTATTGACTCTGAGCAAGAGTGTGCATTAATCTGATTTATTGGCGCTATTTGCGATTAACTTCCGTGACAGATCATCGAGATTACGAAGATTTAAAGAGGCGGAGTCATCATTACTTATAGGTGGATTGTGAAAAGTATTTAGATGATGGAAAAAAAATTAAATTTTATGTCGTATTGAGATTGCAAAAACATGTACGTTCCTTACAAATGATTATATTCAAACTTTCACTTTCATATATGTCTAACGGTAGAGATGCACGTAAAATTCATTGGCAGGTGATTATTTGTTGAAACTCGCCTCATTTATGGCTCTATTTTACACGTTTCAACTTGAGAGTTTGAATCTTAAATTCAAAATCATTTAATATCAAACAAACGTTCAATTAAAAATGTTTTCACAGCATATTGCAAACCCTTGGAAAAAAATTATATTAGTGCTAATCTTTAATGTATTATTCTTTAATTATACAGCGCTTGAACTCCCCCCCCCCCCCCACACACATACTGACACACTTTGGTGTCCGTTTTCCGCACTCCCTATGGGGGCCCTGTTCTAAAACAGAATAGGAAAATTGCCGTGTTTTGAAGCAACATGAGTCAAATTCTTAACTAAAAGAAAAAACAGAGTACAAAAATTATAGAAAAAAATGTGGGAATTAGATTATGGAATGAGGCAGTGTATAACAAAAATGATAAAAACAATTTGTTTCAGAAGCGAAATAAAATAATTTTATCTAAAACCACAAATTTCTCTGAAAAATGCCAGTTTGTACAAGACAAAATAATAATAATAATAATAATAATAATAAAGATGCGATAAACAACTGGTTTCGGAAAACTGCATGAACTACTTCGTCAATTAAATTTAAATAACATTGGATCACGCTATTTTGAACATACAAATGAATACAAGGCTGCAGAATTAAGAATTATATAACACCAACAAAAAAAAAAAAAAAAAAAAAAAAAAAACGAAAGAAGCAACCGATTTCTAAAGTTTTAAGAGCTACATCAATTAAATTTCAATAAAATTCGATAAAACTACTTTAACAACATCAGTGAATAATATAATTCACATTTAAGAGAAATATAACAAATATTGAAGGAAAACAACCGGTTTAAAAGCTACATGAGCTAATTTCTTCGACTAAATTCAAATAGCATTCTATCAAACTACTTTAAAAATACAACCGAATAAAAGACTGCAGAATTATGAAGAATATAGCAAAAACTGAATTAAGCAACCGATTTTTAAAGCTATATCAGCTGACTTTATCGACTACATTCACGTAACATTCCATCCAACTACTAAAAAAAATACTTTATTTTTCTTAATTTTTTTTCAAGCCCACCAGGTCAGTCATGCTTATGTACTTTTTAAATTTAGCTAATTTGAGTTAATACATACATAGAATTGTAATGCCATTTAATTTCATGTCGCAATATACACTGCTATTTTCAAGAATTAAGTATACTACTTTTAAAAGTTATCATTACGGCTCTGTAGAAAACTATACTATGTAAATCTTAAATTTCGAATAATTCATGTTCTAATCACACGAAATACAAAAAAATTTTTTTCGATTCATTTGAACATTATATAGCTACACATAAAATGTCATAACGATACGTGCATTCGTTTTTGAGGTATCGTGTCCAAACCTCACGCACCCCCCACACATCTCATACATGCAAACATAGATACAGACAAACATCTTTCCGAAAATATTCGACACGTATTCAGGAAGTCGTTAAACGTACTTTCCTGTCAAAATCTCGAATTAGAAAATTTTCGGGAAAGCGATATTTTATATGTATTATTTAATGAGAAAGTAAAAATATTAATTAAAGATGAATTAATATTTTCTTTGGGATCGTATAGTAATTACGTTTTGTTAAAGGGGGTCGTATAATAATTGCATTTTGTTGATAGGTGTTCGTATAGTAATAAAGTTTTGTTCAAGGATCGTATCGAAATTACGTTCGTTGATAGGGATCGTACAGATTACGCTACCGCGATGAATGAATCAAAATATTATCCATCGGATATTCGTCAAGCAAAATCCTACACAGGGCCTGATTAACGCACGGGCCTCCGGGGCCCAAATTGTAAAGGGCCCCTATATTTTGTATGTGATAAAAAAATTTAAGCAGAAATCACTTTTAAAATAGTATAAAATAATATAATTATATAATATAATTATAAAATATGTTAATAGTTTTAAATATTATATATCCTTTAAAGTCTTAACATATTACCTTGAAGTAAAAAGTTTGGAAGTTTTCTATATGTATGTCCAAAAGGGCATTCCGGCCCAAATTTATCGTATGTCGATGTTTTGCATGTGTTTGGTATACGCATGGAGAGGGCCCGAATTAACACCAGGCCCCGGGGTCCATTTTGACTTGATCAGGCTCTGATCCTACATATCCTACCATAATTCCATTCAAACCCACATTCAAAGCTACCAAAACCGGAAAGAAAGGACACTATACATGCAGACCTGGAATTTGACCATCCACCTGCACTGGAAAGGGAGCAGAAAAAAAAAGCAAAATAAAACGACAGGATGGAAGCCAGGAAGAGGGACCAATGAGGGCCCTCGCTGACCTCTGCCAAGAAAAAGTTCATGCGCCTCTACTACGGTTAGAGATTCTTTGCCTCTACCCTGCAGCATTTTTAGCTGGGATAACCACAGAAACTATACTCTGGTCTCTGTGTGTAGATGTGCTTGTAAAATGGCTGCTGTCGGTCACTTCGAATTTAGATGTGGCGAAATTATATGGGTCATTCCAGGAGTCAAATCTGAAGGAGATTTTTGCAGTAGAGAATTCAGTCTATTCAGTGCTCGATGGCGGTTTCAGTTTATTGGGTCTGAGATCTATCTTGATAAAGTAGATCCTTCGAAAAGGAACATACCATTTTGGGTAACAGAGTTGTACATTGAATCTCTACATCGATCGCTGATGATACGTCCAGCAATTGAAATTAGGAATACTTTTAAACGGGGCGTTCTTTGGAGTGGTACACCTGATTGGGATATTTTAAAGTTTGTTTTTCAATGTAGGGTCGACGATGCTTGTTCATCTGTAAAGAGAAGAGGTAAGCATTTTTTTTTTAACAATATTTTCCTTTTGACTTAAATTATGCAGATTATTAAACTCTTTAAAATATATATATTACTTTCTCTACATAAACTCGTGTTGCAGCATCATTATAGGCGCCGAGTTTTCAAAATCTCAGAGGGGGTGCAAACTGATAAAGTTATACAAAAGATTCACAAAGTCGATAAAGATATAATAACTTACAATACTTCCTTGAAGAAAGGAAACATATGTCAGTTAGGTGACAACAATTGTTTCGAAGGCGTTATAAGCCCCTATTTCAGGGTAAAAGAAGAGTATGTGCCCTTAACAGCCGCCAAGAACGAACAGTCCAACGAGTGGCAGGTTGTTCGTAGTGGTTGTTAAGGACGTATACTGTTATTTTGGTCTGAAAAACGGAACTGAAAAATGGAATGCCATCAAAGCAACTCTAATCACCTTACTGTCATATATATGCTTTCTTCAAGGAAGTTTTGGATTGGAACATTCTAATAGTTAAGGCACGGGGAATGTACTTGGAGAACCCAAGTTTACTTTCCGGTTTTACCTAAACTGTAACCGTGTTCATGTGAAGAACGAACACGTTAAATTTGTGGCCTTGAAAGCCCTTCCGAGCGGTTGGTAGCAACGAGGTTGCCATAAGAATGAGACGAAACAAAATGCGGACAAGAACAAAACATGAAATGATGGAAATGCAAATTTGAATACTTTTAATGTTTTGCAAAGTTGGCTTACTTAAAGGAAAATGAGCGTCCATGAAAAAACTTAACATTTGAAAAATCTTCTGTTTAATTTACGTTAGTTTGAAATTATCTTTTTTTAATTTTTTTACTATTTTAAATTTCAAAAGTCATTTTGTGATTTAAATTTTAAAAAAATGCTTACTTTGCAATAATCTATATGTATAAAAAAATTAATGTGTGTATGTGTCTGTGAAATGCTTTCCCCATTTCTAGTTGGAGTATAAACTTGCAGTGCTACATCACGGATAACTCAAGTGATGTAACTAACCAGAAAATTTCCAGAAATCGAAATTTCTCCATAGAGGGGGGGGGGGGGGATTTTATCCCCCATATCTGGTTCATATTTAAAAAGGTTTCGCTATTGAATCGAATATGTATAAACATTGTTTTGAGAATAACCATTTTTATACGATATTTAAAAATGGAAAATTTGCGAAATTAAAAAAAAAAATCTGATGTGGGCAACACATGACTTTCCTTATATAATGCAATGAATTTAGTTATTTTATAGTAAAAAAAATAGGTTTTTCTTATAGTAGATACTTATATTATTTTCAATATATTGAATTTTCGACAATTGTCGTCATTTTCATTGATTTAGCGTCATTTTTATCCATGTGGTCCGATTTTCATTAAATTGGAAACATTTCAAAAAATCGCCAAGTTGGCGACATGCCATCAAATTCGTCGCCAAAATCTCGCCAAGCGTTATGGACGGAGAAATGAGTTATTCTTATAGCAGATAAATGACTATTGGCATTCAAATACAAAAGTATTACTCAAAGTATCTTTTCTTATGAATGGAACGAGCTGGATCCACGAGAATGATGTCACCCAATTTATCGCATGATATTACATGTGAAAAGTGAACATGTTTCTCAACAGTTAATATTTTTTTTTTAATTTATGGGGTTTTTTCATAAATTTATTTGAAAAATGCTCAATATCTCGAGAACGGTTCATGCTAACGTTCTAAAGTTTATGTCAATCGTTTTCTAAGGAAAAATTACATAAGAAATGCCTACTTACGTAACTTTATTAAAGGTTTTGTATTTTTGATTATTTTTTCAAAATTTCGCTCGAAAATTTAGGGGGGGGGGGGTCTGACCATTCGATTACGTTTAAAAACAATAGGCTTCTAGTATTCACGGATTCTGATTTTTGTACCAAATTTCATTAGAAACGCTGCATTCGTTTATGAGATATCGTCTCCACAGACTCACTGACACGCACACACACAGACATCACTTCAAAAATGGTCGATTCGTGATCGGGGATGCTTGAAACGTGCTCTCCCGTCGAAACCTCGAAGTCGAATTTTCGACCCCGTCACAATACTTTCCTTATACATTATGTATATAAGGAAAGTAAAAACAGTCCAAAGTTATGCTTTACAGCCCAACTATTTTTTTAAATACTTATTTTACTTGCGTTTTTAACACTTTCCAATATACTTGTAAAGTGTTAATGACTTTGCTCATACTGTCTGTCTGTCTGTCTGTTCTCACGATAACTGCCGCAAAATTGACTTTATCAGAATAAAATGTTAGTATGTTATTGAGACAGCCTGTAGGACACTTGGGAATGTAAATGTTAACTACCTAATTTTAACTTATGTAGAATGTAAACAAATCAACGATTGTAAGATGAGTTGCACAAGAATTGCTGAATATTTTAAAGCAAATGAATTGAGCTCTACAGTCTAGAAAATAAGTAATGAATGAAATATTCACTGATTTTATGAGCAGACGATTTTGTATAGCATTGCTTTATTTGATGAAGTTTTAAGTTTTCAAGTAAAATTAATTATTGTAGTACTGTGATAATTTTTTAAATATCACCGCTGAATGTATCACATTATAGAGATGCTTAAACAAAATCGCATTTCTGTTGGTAAATGTTTCATAATGCATGCTTTACGCATGATAAATCTTTCTTGTTAATATTTCAATTAATCAATCGGGAGATAGCCAATTTTCGGCATTTCATCAGTTGCTACACATACAGTTCGGGTACGAAAATACGGCAAAAAGATTAAAAACCTCCAAATTTTTTTAAATAGGGAGGATTTTAGGAGTCGCTATTTAGGGGTGTATGACCCAATTTCTTAGTGACTTTCAAATCAGTTCGAATTCTGAAAATTGCTACACATATAGCTCATGTACATATAGAAACTACAGAGATAAATCGAAGACCCTCATAGCCCTTATCCTTTCAAAAGGTGGGTTTTATGGGTCGTTTTTAATATAACCAAGACAGAATGTTGAAAATTGTTGCACATATAGCTCATGTACTGAAACTACAGAAATAAATCGAAACCCCTCATATCCCTTCAAGGGGTGGGTTTTTAGGATCATATTGATATAACCAAGAAAGGATGTTGAAAATTGCTGCACATATAGCCCATGCACTGAAATTGCAGAGATAAATCGAAACCCCTCATATCCCTTCAAAGGGTGTGTTTTATGGATCATTTTGATGTAACCAAGAAAGAATGTTGAAAATTGCTGCACATATAGCTCATACACTGAAATTACAGAGATAAATCGAAATCCCTCATATCCCTTCAAAGGGTGGGTTTTATGGATCATTTTGCTATAACCAAGAAAGAATGTTGAAAATTCCTGCACATATAGCTCATGCACTGAAATTGCAGAGATAAATCGAAACCCCTCATATCCCTTCAAAGGGTGGGTTTTATGGATCATTTTGATGTAACCAAGAAAGAATGTTGAAAATTGCTGCACATATAGCTCATGCACTGAAATTGCAGAGATAAATCGAAACCCCTCATATCCCTTCAAAGGGTGGGTTTTATGGATCATTTTGCTATAACCAAGAAAGAATGTTGAAAATTGCTGCACATATAGCTCATGCACTGAAATTGCAGAGATAAATCGAAACCCCTCATATCCCTTCAAAGGGTGCGTTTTATGGATCATTTTGATATAACCAAGAAAGAATGTTGAAAATTGCTGCACATATAGCTCATGCACTGAAATTGCAGAGATAAATCGAAACCCCTCATATCCCTTCAAAGGGTGGGTTTTATGGATCATTTTGATGTAACCAAGAAAGAATGTTGAAAATTGCTGCACATATAGCTCATGCACTGAAATTACAGAGATAAATCGAAATCCCTCATATCCTTTCAAAGGGTGGGTTTTATGGATCATTTTGCTAAAACCAAGAAAGAATGTTGAAAATTCCTGCACATATAGCTCATGCACTGAAATTGCAGAGATAAATCGAAACCCCTCATATCCCTTCAAAGGGTGGGTTTTATGGATCATTTTGATGTAACCAAGAAAGAATGTTGAAAATTGCTGCACATATAGCTCATGCACTGAAATTGTAGAGATAAATCGAAACCCCTCATATCCCTTCAAAGGGTGGGTTTTATGGATCATTTTGCTATAACCAAGAAAGAATGTTGAAAATTCCTGCACATATAGCTCATGCACTGAAACTACAGAGATAAATCGAAACCCCTCATATCCCTTCAAAGGGTGGGTTTAATGGATCATTTTGATGTAACCAAGAAAGAATGTTAAAAATTGTTACTCATATAGTTCATGTACTGAAACTGCAAAGATAAATTGAAACCCCTCATAATCTATAAAACTATGGGTTTTATGAGTGATTTTTAATATAATCAAATTAGAATGCTGAAGATTTCTGCACGTATAGCTCAGGTATTAAAACTATGAAAATTCAAACCCTCAATTTTCTTCATTGGTTAGATACAACCGGGCCCAATTTAGCCTTACTGGGGCCCGAGTCAGACATTCCTACTCGATCCCCTTCTTCTATCGACATAAATGAAATGAATAAAAAAAAAATTCAGAAACATTATTGCATAGTAGAAAATGGTAAGCACAAATTAGTTTTTGCATATTTTAATGATATTTTAAATATTATCAAATTTCTCATCAAAATGAAATTTTCATATATTTTAATAACATTTTACTTTGCAAATTCCTCACCGAAATGAGGCTTTTGCATATTTTATATTTGCATATTTGCATATTTTATATGAATTTTTTTGGCAATTTCTCATCATACCCAAGAAGCGAACATCTGATCTCTAGATTTTAAAATCCCTATTATACCCCTAAAATGAATCTTTTGGCTGCGAATTGTTTTCACGAAAATTTTTGAATTCGAGATTTTGATACCAATATATCTTTTAAGACATCCTGATCACATTACTCTAAACATAGTCAAAATGTGTTCTGAAAGTTCTAAAATTTATAATGGCATCAAAATCTCGAAAGCTAAAATTTTCGTTAAAACAGTACTTTCTCTGTATTATATTCTATAGTACGAGAAAGAGAAAATTATCAACGTGGCTTCGGGATATTTAAGTCAGAAGCCTGTATTGAAATCTCCACTTTTGTGCAGTGTTTCTGTAAGAATCTTTAAGCATACCTGTAACTTTGTAAGAAAAGGTCCGTGGGTGTACACAGCAGTCTATGTTTGGTTAAGTAAACATGCCCGATGGACTATTTTGATGATTGATTAATCGATTCATTCGTGATTGCAGTGTCTCGGCTGTAAAATTAGAACTTGAATTGAGAGCGAGATGGATGAATATAGTCAATGACAACCCCTCATATCCCTTCAAGGGTGGGTTTTATGGACCATTTTGATATAACCAAAAACGAATGTTAAAAATTGCTGCACATATAGCTCATGCACTGAAATTACAGAGATAAATCGAAACCCCTCATATCCCTTCAGGGTGTGTTTTATGGATCGTTTTAATATAACTAAGAAAGAATGTTGAAAATTTCTGCACAAATAGCTCATGCACTGATATTACAGAGATAAATCAAAACCCTTCATATCCCTTCAAAGGTTGGGTTTTATGGATCATTTAGATATAATCAAAAAAGAATTTTGAAAATTGCTGCACATATAGCTCATGCACTGAAATTACAGAGATAAATCGAAACCCCTCATATCCCTTCAAAGCGTAGGTTTTATGGATCATTTTGATGTAACCAAGAAAGAATGTTGAAAATTGCTGCACATATAGCTCATGCACTGAAACTATAGAAACAAATCGAAACCCCCTCATATCCCATCAAACAGTGGATGTTATGGGTCCTTTTTGATATAACCAAGAAAGAATGTTAAAAATTGTTACTCTTATAGCTCATGTACTGAAACTGCAATGATAAATTGAAAGCCCTCATAAAATTTCAAACTGTGGGTTTTATGGTTCATTTTTAATATAAGCAAATTAGAATGCTGAAAATTGCTGCACATATAGCTCAGGTATTAAAACTATAAATACTCAAACCCTCAATTTTCTTCATTGGTTAGATACAACCGGGGCCAATTCAGCCTTACTGGGGTCCGAGTCAGACATTCCTACTCGATCCCCTTCTTCTATCGACATATATGAAATAAATAAAAGAAAAATTCAGAAACATCATTGCATGTTAGAAAATGGTAAGCACAAATTAGTTCTTGCATATTTTAATTATTATCAAATTTCTCATCAAAATGAAGTTTTCATATATTTTAATAACATTTTACTTTGCAAATTCCTCACCGAAATGAGACTTTTGCATATTTTAATGACTTTTTTTGGCAATTTCTCATTATATCCAAGAAGCGAACATCTGATCTCTAGATCTTAAAATCCCTATTATACCTACAAAATGAATTTTTTTGACTACGAATTGTTTTCATGAAAATTTTGGAAATCGAGATTTTGATACCAATATATATTTTAAGACATCCTGAGCACATTACTCTAAACATAGTCAAAATGTGTTCTGAAAGTCCTAAAATAAATCGAAACACCTCATATCCCTTCAAATTGGCATCAAAATCTCGAAATCTAATATTTTCGTGAAAACAGTACTTTCTCTATATTATATTCTATAGTACGAGAAAGAGAAAATTATCAACGTGGCTTCGGGATATTTAAGTCAGAAGCCTGTATTGAAATCTCCACTTTTGTACAGTGTTTCTAGGAGAATCTTTAAGCATACCTGTAACTTTGTAAGGAAAGGTCCGTGGGTGTACACAGTAGTCTATCTTTGGTAAAGTAACCATGCCCGAGCGATTAATTGATGATTGATTAATTGATTAATTGGTGATTGCAGTGCTTGCTCTCAGCTATGAAATTAGAATGTTAGAATAAGAACTTGAATTGAAAGCGAGATGGATGAATACAGTCACTGACATGGTCAAAGAGCGTTTAATGTGTAGATATCGACTCTTAAACTGTTGCAGAATGCATTTATTTGAGACAATTAGGTTATTGACGAATGACTAACTTATTTAATAAAGCTAAAATAAACTCGTATAGACTACACAGGAATCAATTTACAGCTTGATTAAAATGCCATCCGTCGACTACAATGCAGATTTAAATTCGAGAAAAAGTATGACCATGTACTTTGATAAACATTGCAGGAGACATCGTCCTACACATCCTCATAATACGGCTTTTTGACAAACAGTGGCTTTCATATACGCGTTTCTGATGTTGATTCCTATCCGTTAGATAACCCTATAAAAATTTGCAATAATTATTTTTCTTCAATCTCACGTTGTTGCAGGGTTGGTTGATCTAACTTTTTAAATTCTCCGCCAGGGAAGCTGCAATCACTTTTTTTCGATTTAGAATGTTCGCTTTACTTATAGATAGACCTAACATGCACACTCATGGAAATACAAAAGTTATCAAACCTAAGGACTTACCTGGGCGTTCCGGATTATTTTATAAAACTGCCAAGATGCTTCTGGTTATCAAGTCAACATTTACTTTGATATTTTTCAGATGACAAATCTGTTCTGAAGATAAATACTATGATGGCTCCTTTCGAAAAGTTGTCATCTGACTTCGGCAACTTGTTGGTGAGTGGAACCCTGTCTGACGTCACCCTGAAATGTGGGAAGCGCACATTTCCTGCCCACAAACTCGTCCTGTCCGCACGTTCCAGTGTGTTCTTGACCATGTTCAGCAACGACACGCTGGAGAACCGCACGGGATGTGTGGATATCACCGACCTGGATGTTCAAGCCTGCATGCAGCACTTTCTGCAGTACTTGTACTCTGGGAAGTTGGACAATCTGTCTGTTGATGTCGTCCAGTCCCTGTACAGAGCTGGAAACAAGTACGATGTAGAGACACTGAAAGATGCATGCAGGAATTTCTTGCTATGTAATCTTCATATGTGCAGCATATTTGCCTTTGCTGTTACCCACGATGACTGCATTTTGAAAAATGAAGCAATTAATCATTTTGTTAATAATGTGGATTCACTGGAAACTGGCACCTGGTTGCAGTTTTCAAAGGAACAACCAGTGTTGGCGGTTGAAATCTATCGTGTATGTTTTGAAAAGCACACTAATAAACATAAAATAAAAACCTGCCCCACCAAATAGTAGGGGCAAACATTTTGCCGTATTATTGCTTTTCGAATATTTTTTTTTCTCACTGAGACGCTGATTTTTCTCACTGATGACGAGATTTATCGATAAATCGACTCTTCATTGATTCATCGATAAAAACCTTCCAATGGAAAAGATATATTCAAATATAAAAATGGAAGACAATTGTATGCTTTCTTATTCTGTGGTACCGATAAAATATCTTATTACACAGTTGAAAACACCATCAAAATATTCTTAAAATAGGAGAATCTCCATTGTCCCCTTACCACCATTACTTCTCTTTTCCATTTCTGTAGAGTAAATCCCTACCTCCCTGTAACACTGGGCACGAAATTAAGCAAATTAAATCATCTTTAAGCTGCTGGCGTCTTAATTACAACGACATGGATTTGCACCACAATATAAGCACCATATTTTATTAAATGAAATAAAATATTAAAAAAATGTTGTAACTTAATTTAAGAGTGTATTTTTTCTTTGAATTATAAATTTTTCGAACAAAATTTATAATACAAATTCTTCATCATATCCAAAAAGCCAACATACTCTTGATCTGATATGTCCCCCAAATACAGATATCTATATATCATAAAATCCCTATATACCCCCAAAATGAATATTTTGGTTGGAAAATCTTATTCTGGTGGTATAATTTTTACTTTGTCCATACTATTTAATACTAATATAGTACAGTGAAAGCATTGTTTTCATAAAAATTATCGAGGTTTTGATACCAATCTATCCTTTACGACTCCCTGAACACGTTACTCTAAAAATAGTCAAAATGTGTTCTGGAAGTCCTAAAATTTATATTTTCATCAATATCTCGAAATCTAAGATTTTCGTGAAAACAATGCTTTCTCTGTACTATATTCTACAGTACGAGAAAGTGAAAATTATCAATGTAGCTTCGGGGTATTTAAGTCAGAAGCCTGTATTGAAATCTGCATTTTTGTACAGTAATTCTAGGAAAATCCTTAAGCACACCTATAACTTTGTAAGAATAGGTCCGTGGGTGTACACATAGTCTTTTCAGTAAAGTAATCATGCCCGATCGATTAATTGATGACTGATTAATCGGTTAATTGGTAATTACAGCGCCCTCAGCTGTGAAGTTAAAAAGTTAGAATAAAGACTTGGAATGAAAGTGAGATGGATCAAAACAGTCAATGACGAGGTTGAAGAACGTTTAATGAGAAGATATCGACTCTTAAACTGTTGCAGAGCGTATTTATTTGAGACAATTGAGTTATTGGCGAATGGCTACCCTATCCAAGAAAGCTAAAATAATCGCTTATACACTAGACAGGAATCAATTGTATAGCTTGATTAAAATGCTATCCGTCGGCTACAAAGCAGATTTAAATTCGAGAAAAAGTATGACCATGTACTTTGATAAACATTACAGGCGACACCGTCCTACACATCCTCATTATACGACTTTTTGACAAATATTGACTTTCATATTCGCGTTTCTGATGTTGATTCCTATCCGTTAGATAACCCTCTAGAAATTTGTAATATTTTTTTTTCTTCAATCTCACGTTTTTACCGGGTTGGTTTACCTAACTTTTTAAATTCACCGCCAGAGCAGCTGCAATCACTTTTATTCGATTGCGAATGGTCGCTCTACTATAGATAAACCTAACATGCACACTCATGGAACATTTTTTTTTTACAAAAGTTATCAAACCTAAGGATTTACCTGGGAGTTCTGGATTATTTTATAAAACTGCCAAGATGCTTCTGGTTATCAAGTCTACATACTTTTATATTTTTCAGAGGACAGATATGTTCAGGGGATAAATATGAAGTCTCCTCTTGAAACGTTGTCATCTGACTTCGGCAACTTATTGATGAGTGGAGCCCAGTCTGACGTCACCGTGAAATGTGGGGAGCGCACATTTCCTGCCCACAAACTCGTCCTGTCAGCACGTTCCAGTGTGTTTTCGGCCATGTTCAGCAGCGACATGCTGGAGAACCGCACGGGAACTGTGGATATTATCGAACTAGACATTCAAGCCTGCATGCAGCAGTTTCTGCAATACTTGTACTCTGGGAAGTTGGACAACCTGTCTGTTGATAACGCGCAGTCCCTGTACGTCGCTGGAAACAAATACGATGTACAGACACTGACGGATGCATGCAGGATGTTCATGATAGATAATCATTACGACTTTGACCCGTGCAGCTTGGTTGCCTTTGCTGATACCTACGATGAGTGCATTTTGAAAAATGCGGCAATTAAACATTTTCTTTGTAATGTGGATTTGCTAAATACCGATTCCTGGTTCGAGTTTTCAAAGGATCACCCAGTGCTGGCTGTTGAAATCTATCGTGTATGTTATAGAAGGTACATTCATGGACTTTAATAAAAACCTGCTCTACCCATGACTAGGGGCAAACTTATTGCCGTATTATTGGTTTAAGAATATTTTTTTTTCTTATTGAGACATCTATTTTAAATCTGTTATAGATGAGATCAGATGACGACTGATTTCGGCATCAAACTCCAGAGAAGTATGGGAGGTTTACTAGGATATCAAATATGGAAGGGGAGACTTGATAGATGTTTGTAGGAACCCACAATTTGTATGGTCGGCCCCGACTACGGGATGTTGCAATTAAAAGAAGAAATTTTAATGGTCTGGCAACGCTACTAAGCAGAATTACTTTAACCGATATTTGCATAAGCATACATTTTCCTACACACGACTGTATTCAAATCTGGATCGCATGAAAATAATTTTCTTTTCCATCCATTATATCCTGAGCATCGCATCTTCAAACTTCACATTTTATATTTATTTCCATATCGAAAAATCTCACATCTCGATACACCTCATCGATTCATCGGTAAAAGCATTTCAATAGAGAAGATATATTCAAAAGTAAAAATGGAAGACAATTATATGCTTTCTTATTCTGTGGTACCGATAAAATATATTGTTGCTCAGTTGAAAAGACCTTAAAAATATTCCTGAAATAGAAGAATCTCCATTCCGTTTCTGAAGAGTAAATCTCTACCTGCCTGTAACGCTTGGTAACAAATTAGGGAAATTAATTCATCTTTAGCTGCCAGCGTCGTAATTACAGCGGCATATGGATGTGCATCAGAATATAAACCCCGCACTTAGTTAAACGAAGTAAAACATTAAAAAAATTGTAACTTAATTTAAGAGTGTATTTTTTCTTTGAATTATAAATTTTTCGAACAAAATTCAGAACTTTTAGGCAGGCATATACATACAAAAGATCAATATATGGTCATAATTTCTATCATTTCATCTGTTGCAGGACCCTAATGTATGACGATTGTGGCGTACATGAATATCTTTAAGCCTCGCTTTTCGGCTTGAATTTATCAAGCTGCCAGCGTCGCAGTTACAACAACCACACTCGGTAGGCCAGGATTCGATTGCCGCCACTTCCAAAAACTGCCTCCGTGTTCACGCGGAGTACGATTACATTTGCGTCCGTAAGTCCATCCGAGAGGTTGGTAGTAGGGGAAGGAGGGTACAGCCCCTGTGGATGCCTCCCCCACTGGGTTCCGGTCTAAATTGAGCGGCACTTCCCGGCCGTCCAAACAGTTACCTTACACCTTTCTGGTAGGTCGGACGGTCTGGGTCTCAACAACAATAACCTGAATGCGCACTGGAAATATAAGCACGAAATAAAACATTAAAAAAGTTGTAATTTAATTTAAGAGTATATATATAATTTTTTTTTTATTAATTTTTCGAACAAAATTCAAAACTTTTTGGCAGGCATTTACCTACAAAAGGTTACATGATTTCTATAATTTCATCTATTGCAGGACCCTATAATATACTATGTATGGCTATTGTGGCGTACATGAATATCTTTAAGCCTCTCTTTTCGGCTTGAATTTATTTTGAAGCTGCCAGCGTCGTAATTACAACATGAACGCGCACTGGAAACATAAGCACCGTACTTAGTTAAACAAAATAAAACATTAAAAAAATGTTATAACTTAATTTAAGAGTGTTAGTCTCCCCGTCCATGACAGGCTTAATTATATGTTTATTGAGAAGTCAATTAATAGGTTTAATTAACTGGAGCGTGGATCAAATTGACTGTCTCATACCAAAATCAATTTTGAAACAGCTTGTGATTTTATAGTTTAAATTATTTATATTTTGCAAATTTTACAAGAAAAAATTTGAAAAATATATTTTATTTTCAATCCAAAAGATCACAATATAGCATGCCACTCTTTATTTTAAAGAGCGTGAAAAAAATAATTTGATTGATACCCAGTTTGACAATGTACCTCTTCGGGAGTGATATCTCCCCCCCCCCCCCCCCCCGAGGAGACCTAATGATGCCATGAATACAAAAATTGCATCCCGGCTAATGATTGAACGAACATCAAAGATTGAAGCTGTAAATAACCCCTTTTATGCATAATTATGCCACATTTTCCCTTATGCAAGAACATATAAGATTCCGAATGCATTTCGATGTTTTCGATCGAAATTAAAAAATTTTTATCTAGTTTTCTGGATTATTCGTTAATAAAGACGGATAAAAATTTCGTGAAAATCCATTAATTTTTGTGGCAGCTTTTATGTACACAAAAAATCGACCACAGACAGACAGACATCAGGCTAAAAATAGTCAAAACGTGTTCAAGAGGTCCTGAAACAGACTTCAGGAGCTCTTTAACAGGCCCCTTCAGCAAATCTTCAAATATTGGTATCAAAATCTCGAAATCGACAATTTTCGTGAAAACAATACTTTATACTATATCCAGAGTCGGCGGGGAAAATGTACATAAGTCAAAAACAAGGATTTTGAAATATCGAGGAAAGAAAATTTTGATGCTTCCAGGAGAATTTTTTAAAATTTTTTTTTTTTGTTTCCAGAATATAAATTTAATTTTTATGGAGTTTGTTATGCATTTATGAGCTAAATAAATAATAACTTTTCTTAATTTATATTTTTTTACCCCACTACTATCCGTACAAAATTAAGTAGTGTTTAAAGTCTTTCTTTCTTTTTAACATCTCAGAACCTGACTGACGTATGTGCTTTTTCCTCAACAAAGATAATAAATTTCTTAAATCAAATATGTTATGTAGAAAAAATTGGTAATTCTGGCTTATGTGCTTTTTTCCGCCACATCTAGATATTTTATGGCCGCGAGAAAGTAAAAATAACTATAGAGAAAAGTGGAACAGTTTACAATTTTGGATGAACAAGATCGGCAAATAATACATGAGCAAATCGAATGGATGCACTCATATAACGGATATACCAGGTAGGATAAAAAAGTTCGGAGACTGTCTGTGCTGATATCTCCAACCCTGATTGGAGGACAGGGGAACTATTTTACCTGCATGAAAACATTGCAGCAGGTGCAATGTTTTTTAGGCGATTTCCCCAAACGCTGCAGAATTTGATATTCGCACGTTGTTCTTCAAACATCATTTCCATTTACGACGAACGCGAACGACTACAGTTCACTGACACGCATTGTCTGGAAACACACCTGCTCCTTCCTTTTCACATCTCGCGTCACATGTGCCTCTACGCCACGGTAAAATAGTTTCCCCGCTCCTCCAATCAGGGTTGGAGATATAAGCACAGTCTCCGACCTTTTTGATCCTACCTTATATATTCTTTGTCTTTCTCCGAAAACATAAAATGGAAAAATGACTTTTCAGCCCATCCACTTATCAGTTATTCATTTCGAGTTCGGGACATTCACTAAACTGCGGTTATTCACAAAGCGAATCGAATTCCACTGAATGGATTTATCGGGAAAACAATCGAAACCGGAGATGGAATAGAATAATGGAGAAAATCGTACAGAAAAGTGAAGTGGAATGTTGGAATCATTTTTCATCGTTTTATAAATTGCTAAACAAATACCAGTACATAACAACGGCCCATGTTAAATGTATAATACAGGGTGTACATAAAAGAATATCTGGGTTTTAAAGCTGCTTAATATCTTTTAACTTTGAATTACAATAAAATGAAAGAGCAGCACCTACAGTTTTCCCTATAAGTGTTCAATGTTATAATATATATACATAATAGATATAAAAAGAAAAATGAAAAATATTTTGTATAAGTGGAATGATTGTGTTTACAGGGTTGCAGAAAGGTCAAGGAGGGTTGCGATCCCTTTTTCCTGGTTAGAAGCTAGCTTTGACTTCATGAAAACGCTCCCAGAGACACTGCACGTCCGAAACAACAATCGAACATGCCCGTGGGGAAAAATAGCCGAATCCCAGACAACAGAAAAAGGATCAAAATAACAATAAAATTGGAATTTTTACAAACCAGCAAGACGAGAATCAAGGAAGAATTGCATAAAGCGTATAAACTTCGGGTAGGAAAGCATGCATAAAAAAGCATACAAAATAAAAGGAGGAGGGGGATGTTCCTCGTTACTTGCGGATTTTTACTTGCATCATTATGAGAAAGGCACTCATTTAATCAGTGAAATTCCATTCTTTCGATTCGTTGATGACGTCATGATTGGTATGGATAATCAATATACTACGTTTGATTTTACATTCTACCCGCCGTGTCTTGAACTAATCGAATCGGAGTCAACGAATGTGGGAAACGTTGATTTCCTTGACATCACTATTTATTATGATTTGGAACAAAAACTATGCTATAAATTATTTAACAAGATACATCAATATGACTGCAAGATCAATTATTTTACCCACTGGAATATCAACTTGAGTTTAAACGTAGAACGTTAATTTAATCGTAAATCACTTAAACAGATACAGATTATTAAACTCATCTATTACAGAACTTAATAAATGCTTGATGCAATTAATCAACGGAACTCGGGAACAATCATATCCCTTCCGCTTTGTCCAGCACTATCATGATGTTTTTTGCAGAAAATATTATGATAAAAATTATGTTAATTTATCCGACATCCTGGAATACAACTCAACTCTTACCTAGGATTATTTGATTGTTTCTCTTTCAGAATGCTCTATATATTCGACGTGGCTTTTTCATGTATGCTTTCCTATTCGAAGTTTATACGCTTTATGCAATTCTTCCTTGATTCTCGTCTTGCTGGTTTGTAAAATTTCCAATTTTATTGTTATTTTGATCTTTTTTCTGTTGTCTGGGATTCGACCATTTTTCCCCACGGGCATGTTCGATTGTTGTTTCGTGCGTACAGTGTCTCTGGGAGCGTTTTCATGAAGTCTAAGCTAGCTTCTAACCAGGAAAAAGGGGTCGCAATCCCCCTTGACCTTTCTGAAACCCTATAAACACAATCATTCCACCTATATAAAATATTTTTCATTTTTCATTTTAAATCTTATATTTCAAGACTCTGATAGTGCGACAATTTGCGCCTTTCTCTTTCTTGAATTTTAAACTTTATGGGATTGTATTTCATTATATATATATATAAATATATATATATATATATAAGTTTGAATATATATATATATATATATATATATATATATATATATATATATATATATATATATATATATATATATATATATATATATATATATATATATAATAGTTTGAAAGTCCAATGAAAGGAAAGTGAAGCTGTAACTCGAAAAATCTAACTTACTAACAAGCTTACAAAATAAAAGTATAAATTTGCAAATCTACAATCAAATGGAAGAAAATAAAAATATAAAAACCAAATTTCGAATCATCAAGTTAAGGAAATCATCGAAAAGCAATGGTATAGAAACGATAAAAAAAACACAAATGAAATCCAAGCATTGATGCTATGCACGTGGACAAGGGCTAAGCCTAAATCATGGATTTGTTCACTTTTCCAAAACTCTTCCTGAAGTCCAAGTATTTTTTTGAAGCAAACACAAAAATATATGTTTCTGAAGAAATAGATAGATTATATCTATAAACTATTTCTACTTAGACAACATACATAAAGATGAAAAAACAAAAGGAAACAAGAATACCTGGAATACCACACCAAATGCACGAATCTGTCGAACCCAGAATGAAGAAACCAGTGTTGGTATTCTCAAAGGAAAAAGAAATGATCTACTGTTGTCATTCCTAAGAAATAAATAACAGTGATGCGAAAAGGCAAGAATATAAGTGATAATATACATTGAGAGCAACAATAAGGAGGGGCTAATAATAGAAAGACTAATGTTGAAGTGGATGTAAAAATAAAATATTATTAAAACAAGAGTATGGAGATGTCAGGCTAATATAAAAAACTATGAATAGAATTCATAAAAATCCAGCTAATCTAAATTTTTTAACTATACCATTTACAAAATAAGAAGGATATTTATATAAATTGCTGGTAATTTTTAGATTATTAATATGTATAGCATGAAATTTTTCTTACTAAATTCTAAAAAGCTGAGTAAGTATAATATTTGTAAACAATAGAATCGAGTTGCAGGAATTAAATGGTAAGATTTCATTAATGTTAAAATTAAATTAGTTTTTTTTACCATATAAATTAGTAACAATTCTATTAGAAGGTTCAATAATAAGATTTAAATCCAAAAAATTAATATTTTTACTAATAGTAGCTTCATTAGGAATTAATTCCAAACTGTCTGGATAGAAATCTATATCTATGACATAATTTTCAGTATATACTAAGCAAATCAGCTTATCAACATATCTGTATAATGCATAATCTATTGATGTAAAAATACATAAAAGAACATCTGGGTTTTAAAGCTGTTTAATATCTTTTAACTTTGAATTCCAATAATGAAGATCTAAACAGACTCCAAAAATTACCACTGTTAAAGAGTC